>WMED01006797.1:0-18149 GCA_019650415.1 Pipa parva
AAAAAAAAAAAAAAAAAAAAAAAAAGTCTGTTAAGTGGACCTGACAGGTCCACTTTAAGCATTTAAACTGACACTTGAGTATTTGGAAAATCTTTCAGTAACCTTTAGGTACAGATCTCAGTTAGCTGCAGGAACTTAGTGGGAAAGTTAAGTGCAGCATATTCTCTATTAAGCATATGCAGGACAACAATGAATCAATGTGACAGACATTGTCAAAATCTACAAAACAGTTGTTGGATTGATGAGAAAAAACAATTGTTATTCTACTGTCAAATTCGATGTTTCTATGAAAAAAAGGAAGCTGCAATGGTTTTTACAAGAAAATATGATGAACACAGCAAAAAAAAATAATTTTGATAGATACAAATTTTTTTTGGGGGGGGGATAAATACTTATATATATACTGTATATTGTTGCCTTTTAATCCATAGCAGATCTGGATATGTATAACAAATCCTATAAGATGCTAGGAGTATGCTAATTAAGTGCAAGCCACCTAAAAGTTACATGAAACTAAAGATTCACGTACTGTACATGTGTCACTAATAGACAGATGTATTCATCAAACGGAAAATGATGAAGGTGTATAAAAGGGAGAACCTTGTATGTAAAGCACAGCGCAGCAGAGATAATTACGACATTTTTAGACTTTTTCAGGAGTCAGGAAATCCTAGGGGGTTCATCACAATACCTTGACATGATGGCGCTATATATTAACACAAATAAACTGCCTACAACAATCTATTGCAGTGGTAGTGTTACCCCGACATAGAGAGCATTTTCTATAAATTACTATCATTTGATGCTAACACAATAATTATCTCACTTGTGTTAAGGGACAACCATCTCATTTACAGTACTCCTGGGATACCATGTCCCTTTGAGACCAATCTAATAGTATAATATATGATTGTAAATAGTAATTTTATCCTCTTTTATCACATGTTATTTGCAGCAGTGTATAATAAAGTTACTAATACAAGGAAATGACTCCCGTGTCTGCCCAGTGATAAAAACACAAATAATGATTTCAAGACATAATGAAGAAAAAAACAGCCAAAGACTAGGGCTAAAGCGTAGGCAAGCAGTGCAATTGGTTGCTATGGGATAAGGCCAGATGCCTGTATGTTCGTATGACCTCAACTATCAAATCATCAAGGACACCCTTTCTGTGATTTTTCAACCACCTCTTAGGCCAGTGATGGCTAACCTATGCTACGCCGAGACGTTTTTGCTGACACGCAGCATGGTCGGCATTTGTGTCACACTCTCATATAGTCCCATTGTAAATCCGCGACTGTGAAAATTTTCCCCACAGCAAAACCACAACAAATTTCCCATTGTAATCCCGTGACTGTGACAAGTTTCCCAATAACAAAACCACAACTATTTTTTCCCCATAACAGGATTGCGATATTTCCCCATTGTAAAACCGAGACTAATTCCCATTGTAAAATTGCAACAATATTCCTTTAACAAAGTTGCGACTGCAACAGAATATTGACACGTGGCACTCAAAAGGTTAGCCATCACTGTCTTGTGCCTACATCACATAATATGAGTGCACAGTTCTGTTCTTTTGTTTAAGCATTCATGAAATTCATTGTAGTATATATGCTGCATAGATTTAACACTGGGGATGAAGTGACAATAGTGCGATCCCGATAGATTAGACTTTATTGAGCCATCTGGTGTACACAACCTTCCATTAAAATGGTGCATGCAGGTGCCTCAATAAACTCTAAGCCATCTGTTTATCATTAAAGTATTGTACATCACTGTAACAAAACAAAATCATAATTAAACAAAACAGTATCAAGGCAAACATGTGGACTGTGGCCAAACATAAAACTTACTATAATCTTTATAGAAAAAGTGGTAGACTTGGACAAAAAAAGGCAACTGCAGACAAAAGGAAAATCCAATCTAATTAGATATGTGATTAAACACTGCACTATATTGTATCATCCACAACAGCTTTCTTGAAACTAGATAGCTGCAGCTTCTCAAATTCTCAGACACTGACAAGATGCATTCTGTTCATTCCCACTTGTGCACATTTCTGACATTACCTTTACAAAACACTAAGGGGGTTATTCACTAGAGTCCGAATTGTTGCGTATAGGTGCAAATTCACCAGATAAAGACAGTCGCAAAAGACTGCTACTGTTGCATCTTTATAATGAGAATGTTGTCGCAGTCACGACTTTATTATAGGAAAATTGTCTCAATCTTAACATTAAAAAGTTGTCGCGACTTTACAATGGGGAAATTGTAGCAGATTTGCTTTGGGAATCTGCTGTTTGCGAATTTGCCAGTTGAATTCGCACCTTAGTGAATAACCCCCTAAATCATTAGATTTAGAAATCCTACAGATCCAACTGCTGTACTGGAAACATTAACAAATGTCAAAAGACAGACTTCATCATAGGAACTTACTTGGGTTGTAGTAGTAGTTTGGATTTTCTTGATTTCTTTGCCAAGCTCTCTACCATCATCAGACCTCTCTGTATCTGATACAGTGCTACTTGCATCTATATTCACAATGGATTTACTTCCAGAAGACTCTGGTTCAAGAGTCGTAGCATTCATTGTATTGTATTCAAGTCCTTTTGAAGAAGATGCCAGTTCTCTATCAGAAATGCTGCCCAGGCTATCAGCGGTTGTATGGATCTTAAAGTCCTTGTCGCCAATTACAGCTGAAGCACAGGTGAGATCAACACTTCCTGTCATGTGAGCTAACAAGCCAAGGTCATCATTAACACCAAGGTGTACATGGGCATCTGAAACATTCCCAATTGTTATATGGTTACTAGTAGATAGTTCTGGTAAAAGTTTTTCCTCAGAATGTGTCATTTTATCAAAAAGAAATGAGGTATTGTTGGGAGTAGTTTGTTCTTTTTCATCAGCTAAAGTAATCAAAGGGCCATCCTTTTCTTCATTTTCTTTGATAATACCAACACTGTCATGAACGTTATTTTGTAGCTTTTCAACTGCAGCACTATATACATTATCCAGTAGAGACTCTACCTCGACAAGAGCACCATTTTCTCTGCCAACTAGAGTCTCAGGAGACAAATCTAAGTCATCAAGTTTTACCTCAGTGGCTTCAACCTTTTCTGCCTTAATATCCACTAAAAGATCATGAACTTCGACACGTACTCCACCTGACGGCCTGTCTGAAACTGCAAGAGAATCATCTGAAATTTTTGTTGAAATTAATAGATCCCTGGTGTCTGCATTTACAGGATAATCTGTTTCACTTTCGGGGCTCTGACTCTGGGAAAGGTCTTCTATCTCTCGAAGTTCTAATCCACCTTTGGCAGCTACTGCTTGGGATGAAAGGCCAGAAATGGTGCTGACGTTCCCTTTCTTCCCCTTTTTGATGTTTTCTTCCTCTTGTCTTTGATATTCTTCATACATTTTTGCCAAGTATTCTTTGTGAGCTTCATAAGTGACCTTAAACAATATAAGGCACATTATCTATTATTACATGACTTAGATCTCTATAAAAAGAGACTCTCATACCATTACAGCAGAATAAAATAGATTTCCTCCTCTTCTGCATTAGAAGTCTTTCTGTACTGAAATTTATTATGACATGATAATAAAGGTAAAGCTTAATTCATGTCTGAAAATGAGACTGTCATTTCATTCAGTGTTATCAGGTTTGTAAATATAGTGCCTGTAAATTAGGTTTGCTTGTGTGCCATGTAGCCTAGATTACAGAACTTGCTGGGAATAGTTATACTGCTTTTTACCATGTATAATTCTTCAAACCTACATTCAGATTATCCTAATATTAAATGTAGGTCTTTATGTATTCTACAGTTATAGCTCACGGATTTCATGTTTTAAAGAGCCAGAACATTACAAATGTAAATGGATTTACAGCAATGCAGTTAATCAGACCTGCACTTCACATAGTGCTAATGATGGTACACTGTCAATGTAGGTAAACAGTGGCAGAATACAACATTTAAATTGACAGCGTAGTGATAATAGAGCTATGCTGTTAGTATCATAAGCAGTGCATGGCTGATTACTTGTCAGCATAACTTTATGTGCCCAGTACTTAGAAGGCAGGGTTGTTGAGATATATGACTAGTATTTTTCCAGAAAGTGGCATCAGCCAAATGGCTTAATTGGAATAATACCTTTATGCCATTAAAGTCTTGGAAATTCAGACTCATATAAAACATATTATACAAGTCTGCTTCCAAAGGAAGCCTGTTGTATGTTAGTTTGGGGTATTAGGCAGCGACAAACAGTGGCACGTTGAGTTAGCACAGGGAAAAAAGCAGACATGCAAACTGAACCAGTATTAGAATGTTAAATCTAAAAAACACGGGTTTACGAGTAATTGAAAGTGATAAGTTAATCTAAATGAATGTTCTGGTGATTTTTAGTGCCTTTTACTTGACCTTTACTTCGAGTATTCAGAACTTGAAAGTAATTATCTACATTATTCGTAATTTGTGATTCAGCATGGATTGGCATATGCTGAGGGCTAACCTAGATTCCCACTACTTTAACTAAAAAAGATTAACTAGGACTTCATCTTCTGATTTCTACAATCCACCAGATGGGAACATGCCTTTTCCCTGAAATATATGCACAATGCAATATCAAAAATTGCTATGAGAAATGTCAAGTAAATGTTGTACAGTACCTTTGAATGAGCTATAGACAAGGTATCGACCCAGACTCTCCAACCTCCCCATTCATATTTGATGGCATGATACAGAAGTATTCTGAAAATGTTGTACACCATCTCTGTAATCTTCTGTTCCTCAGAATTCTTAGGATTGATGTAACCAAGGGAAAACATCCAGTCTTGCCACACTGAGCACTGAAGCAAGCACCTAAAATGCAATACAAAAAATGCACTTTCCATAATGATATCTTCAATGGACTATTTCAATAGAATGCAATATATTACGGGAAGTAAAAAAATTATCTTCAGCTTTACTCTTATCTATACATCTGAATAGGGTATTTGTTTAATGTAAAGGCCACAACAGCTGGATAAACATCTGATAAATCTCAAAAAGTCCCTTTACATCCTTGAGATTAAATAAAACCATCAAGGCTGGTCTGAAGCGAGCGACAAATAGACCTGCTAGGCCAAAACATTACCTATATTGAAAAAAGGGCATACTCAACAAACTATGGGGGCCTAAGGCAGCTTTAACATTTGGGATATTCTTGCTTAAGTTAATAGTAAGCATTTTCTGATTGTTCAAGTCATACCATTTAATTCACAGAGATGTTCACTCAACTGTCCAAATAACTAGTCTGTAAATTCCAGGCAAAATTGGCCATTAGGCATGTAGCCCATGTCTAACAGCTTAACCTGCATGTGTGTTTCTAGTCTTACAGAAAGGAGATGGGGCAAAATAAAGGAGGGAAAAGAAAATGCAAAATAAAGATATAATAATACACTTTGCATTTAACCATTCATAGAGCTCCCTTTAAAGTGCACCTGTCACCTCAAAACAAACACTAATTTAAGTTCTACTAATTAATTTGTATATATATGTATTTTTAAAAATGTACCTTTATGCAGAGTTTCTCTCTATCATCTTCCCTGTCAGCCTGCCTTTTCCTTCCCGAGTCAGGTGGGCGTGGCTTAATGATGATTGACATTATAGCTCCTCCAATCAGATCCCTGCTAGATCATGATTTAAGGAATCTGATTGGAGGAGCTGTAATGTCAATGATCATTTAGCCCCACTCATCTGACTCGAAAAGAAAAGTTAAGCTAAGAGGCAAGAGGACAGAGAGAAATGCTGTATAAAGGTACATTTTTAAAATACATATATATTTACACAAACGTCTAATTCATTAGCACAACCTAAATTAGTGTTTTGAGGTGACAGGCTCATTTTAAATGATGGCACGTTCAGTGAGGTTATCAGGTGATTCCAATCATATATAACTACACAAGAGCTGATACGGTTTACTTTTACTTTTCATACTAAATATCAAAAAATGTGTTTGCCGTTGTCTAAGATATAAGGTATCAATAATCAAAATGCAAATTACCTTTACAATATTTCTACTTATTTTTCACAGCAGAAATTAAAATCCAGAAAAAATAAAGGGATGCGCTTATCAATTCATGTATGTGTGTGTATTTGAAAACATTAGCTCAATAAAAACAAACTAAACATTTAATGGTTGTAAAACATATAATGGTAAGGCCAGGGGTCACTGTTGCCCATTCAGATCCACATGTTTTACTCTCAGTAAATCATTGCACTCTTTTTCCCTACCTGGCCACATTCACTGGAAGATCAAACACCAGGTGGCAGCCAAACACCAGGTGGCAGCCAAACACCAGGTGGCAGCCAAACACCAGGTGGCAGCCAAACACCAGTGGCCTGCTTTCAGAAATGCTGATTTTAGAGTTTTTTTTCCACACACAAGGTTGTTACTGGTGTATGGCTGATCCCCAATAAAAATGATTGGCAAATGGTGGATACCTGTGCTTTACTGGTGACACTAGCGATTTAGCAATTTGAACATACTGAGCAGTGGATTATATTATTCTTCCAAATATGTATCACATTTTTAGTAAACTAACGTCTCCCATTGCCTTTTGTACATTTTGGAACATTTTTTTTATGTTCATGTTATATTAATATAATTATGTTGACCATTAATCTTGGATTTCCTCTCTCTGCTGCAAACTTAATCTACAGCAAAAATAAAATAAAAACAAGCACAGCTCAAAAAATGATCATTCAATCTGCCCCCTGTTGGATTAAAGGGGAACTATAGTCAGTTTACATCTTTATTTATGCAGTACTATACCTTAGCACAGCGGTTCTCAACCTGTGGGTCGCGACCCCTGCGAGGGTCGAGAACCGCTGCGGCACCCAGAAGTGCCCGCAGGACCCTTCTTATAAGGGTTCCTGCGGGCTGACGTCGGCTGAAAACGTCACCACGTGACGCGCGTACGTGATGACGTTTCGTCCAAACGTCACCACACGACGCGCATACATGATGACTTTCAGCCGAAACACCATCACGCGGTGCGCGGTGACGTCAGCGTCGGGGGTTGCCACCCAGAAAAGGTTGAGAACTGCTGCCTTAGCGAGAAGCGTTTCACCCCAGTAGATGTGTAACAATTCATTCTGCTTCAGATGAAACAGCACTGTAAAACTCCCACACCAGGAAATATGTGTGTGACATGTACCAGCCTATTTTCCATGAAAGGGTACCCTCCCTCAAACATTTTTGCCTAGTGTGTAATGTAATGCCTGTGCACAAATTAATCTACTGCATTCCAGGAATGTAAACAAAGCATGACTAATGAGGCTAAAAGGTCAGCACACTGGTTAACCAATAGCAGTCAGGCAGCTATTTTTTATCATGGTTAGCAGTTATATTACACACATTTCCTGGTGCAGGGGTTTATCAGTGATCTGTAATAAATCATTCTGCTTCACATGAAATAACTGCTGGGGAGAAATGCTTCTCACTAAGATGTAGTACTGCATACATAAAGATGTAATCTGACTATAGTACTCCTTTAATGACAATGCCCAGCTAGACAAAATTGTGTTCCCAACTACCCTGATTTTTTTTTTTGCACAATAATCCATTTATAAGGAATGAATGTTGAGACCAACTCAATGCTGCTATTATTTAAAAAAAAAAAAAAAAAAAAAAAAAAAAAGCTTTAAACCTGAAGCAAATAGGCCACTGCAAACTACAACTGCTACCATAAAAGACAGATAAAAGATAGAAGGCCTACAGGGAAGCTCACATAGATTAAGTGTAACTTGTAACACTCCAACCAGTCAAACTTCCAACAATCGATATCATTCTACCAACTAAATCTAGTGAAGAAGTGCTTGATAATGAGGCCCTTTGAATCACATCCTTTGAAATCACCTTGAGAACAGGTCAGCCAAGGCTCACAAACTCTGGAGTGCTTCTGATTACTGATCTACATACAATATTCCTGATTCAGAGGAGATGAAAGAATAGCATAAATTACAAAGAGAAGTGATCTACAGCAGTTTAGTGCTAAATCTGTTACAAATATACAAAGTCCCAATGATATCATTGATTTCACAGGGGCTGGGATACGCAAGTCCAGCTTCAGCAGGATGGCCATGGTTTTGAGTTCATCATCAAAGATTATACACATAACAAAATATATTAACATTTTAGTATAGGCGTCATCAGAAAAGAATAAAAACAGTTTGCCTTTAGACTACAGGGATGCCAGAATATTTTCCAATCCACTTTTTTTTATTTGAGATTATAATCATTAGCATTTAGCCATTGAAAATATTAAAGGTCCATTATCAATCCTGAGAATATATAATGAAAAAAGCACTGCTTCTGCTTACCGTCGGTTTTCCCGGCTGTTGCTGAAAAGCTTTATCATGTCTGACAGGAACAGACGCCGTACTTCCATTAGCTCCGAGCTTGGAGTGGAATTTTTCAGCAGCGTGGCCACCACCTTTAAGATCACTGTATAAAAAAATTAAAAAATGATGACCGATATGTCCCAAAAAACTTCTATAATATAAAAACATTGTAAAAGGGAACAATGAAAATAAATATTCCCTGAGCGCAATTCATTATATATTAAAATAGCATCTCTGTAAAAAGTAATGCAATGAATTTCTTCTATTAATTTTTTTAATCCATTCCCTTGGAAGCACTCATTACCACCCTACTTCTAAAAACCCTGGTCTGCTCATCTATGCTGCTGCCACCACCACTGACTGGTCTTGGTCTCCTTGTTTTTCCTCACAATTGTAAGTGACATAATTGATGTGCTTCATTCAAGTATGAGACCAATACTTTTCCATAATCCTAAACACTTGTTTGTTCTTTTGATAGCATAAGACAACAGAGCAAGGAATATAGAAACATTGCATCTAAAATGATTTTCAAATTAAAGTTACAATCAGTATATTAATTATATTAACTTTTGTCAACACGATACATTTAAATTATTCATAGTTCCCTTTAAAACGCCAAAAATACAGTCAGTTTGAATGTGACATTTTGTTTAAAAAAAATCCACTTCTGTGGTCTGTACAATGACATGGGAAGACTTAATATAAATCATTGAGGACCAATGTGCTTAACACCCTTTTCCAGAGACTAAGGGGGTTATTCACTAAGGTGCGAAGCCAACTGTCGAATTCCCAAACAGCAGATTCCCATAGCAAATCCGTGACAATTTTCCCATTGTAAAGTCGCAAAAAATTTTAATGTTAATATTGAGACAATTTTCCCATAATAAAGTCATGACTACAACAATATTCTCATTATAAAGACATTAGCAAGACATTATAAAGACAGTAGCAGCCTATTGCAACAGTCTTTATCTGGCGAATTCGAACCTATACGCAACAATTCTGACTTTAGTGAATAACCCCCTAAAGCAGAGCACGACTATGTTTCAGATCACAGGTTCAGAATATTTCAGCATTTATAAAGAGAGAATATTAAAGGTTCTTACTTGGATTCTGGATTTTGACTGTTGAATCCGGTTCTGGGTGCGGCTTATGGACAACTTGGGTGCAAACCTGTTCTGTTAAAATCTGTAAAAAAAAATTATATCTTATGTTCATCATCTTTTTAAATTAAAATTGTTAATGCTCAAGCAATTAACAGACCAATATTGTAAATAATAAAACTAGGGGGCAACTTCAATTGCCTATTGTTTCTTCTCAAAATTTAGCAGGCCTAAACATAATGTTAAATGCATTATTTTCAAGCAGTTTATATAACTACTATTAAAGAATACTGCTCTATTAGGATTTATTATAGTCACTACTATAGTTACTACATGATATGGTCACTTTAAAAAAGCCCCAGTCTCCCGTTGAAGGAAATCCTTTGTGGTTAATTTATAGTCTCATGCTGCCCTTAAGTGAGCACTTTTCATTAGAAGTTTGTCTGGGAATCCCACACAATTTCAGATTGTCTTCTTCGGTTACTTAGAAGACATGTAAGTGCTTGAAAACATCATGCTCCATGGTCTACAGAGCTTCAAGGTGTCCAAACATGGTCTCCTCAGGAGGTAAAAACATGGAGTGGCACTATAATGCTAAAAACGAGGAGTAAGAAGGGGTAGTCTTCTGAGTGTGGCAGGTTAAAAACATGTTTAGACACTGCAGCTGTTAGCATACGGAACCCATATAAAGAACCAACTAAAGGAAGCTTTAGTGGACATCAATTAAATTGTCATAAGTAAAGCTGGGAGCTGATGCTACAGTATACCAACCACTATTGTAATATTAAAAAAAAGCTGAAAAGAGAAGCGCAAACACACAGAGCACCTAAAAGCATTATGAGGTGCTCTGTGTGTTTGCGCTTCTCTTTTTCAGCTTTTTTTGGATTTGTGGCACGATTTGGAGTAAGAAGCATACTCCAGAAAAAGAGAGCTGCAACTGAATCTGAATTCACATTGTGACACGTTTTGCTGGACTCTTATGAACTTTCATCACTGTTTGGTGGTTGCAAGATTTTGAACACACATTTTGTTGTATTATATTTCACAGCGCCGCTTATTCACTTTTTTGGTTTCACTATTGTAATATGCATATTAGTGAGGATTTTGCTATTATATAGATATATTAATGTAGTGTGTCTATTCTATGGTTCTAAAAGTCACAGCATGCCCCAGTATGTAATTGACATGTAACCTTTGCCCTGGGGTGCTGAAGAATAGACCACAGCAGAAAACAGTATTAAAATAAGAAGCCACATATAAACATTTGCAGCTTATAATAAAAGTGAGACTTAAAGAAATTCTATACTTAACCCACAGTTCAACATCCACTACTCATATCCCTAAATAATAGCCATTAGCATAAACTGTATTCATTCAATTAAATATGAAGTTATGGTTTATTGTGTGCACAAAGCACTTATATTTTCCTATGTGTGCGTGTATATATTCCAAAGTTATCAGATTTGGAAATATCTTCTGAATCAGGCCAAAAAGTGTGTGGCCAAAATCTGAAAATAAGTCGCTCATTCAGCGGTCCAATCGAATAGCTAAATCTGCCAGTGCCAGACTAGTCTAATTCTTCATCCTTGACACAGTTTTAGCGGATACTAAAACATGTAGACCAAAGGAGAAGGCATTGTCACTTTAATTATACACTGCTTTTACCATCAAAGTTCACAGAAACACTCACACACAAAAAAAAAAAAAAAAAAAAAAAATCAGTGTTTATTTATACACGATACAAAACCTGACAAGGAATGAAACTGGCTTTAAAGCTCCATTTAATTTTTTGACATATGCCTTGAAGAGAAGTGGAAAACATGTTAAAACTTAAAGGTCACATGAATTGCAGCTTGTTACTTCTGCTTAACAGATCATGTTCTAGGCAAAAACGGGTTATGTAATGTTAGCTACTGTAGCCTTATCCTTGGATAACATTTTAAGTCAAATGAATGACTGTTTCCATTTGAGATGAGCTCTTACACAGCTGTGTAGAGTACAGGTGTTCACCTTGGATTTATTATTAAAAGGCAGTTTAAGTGGTATTCCAATTCAGTTTGCAGTCGGTTTTTGTTTTTATTTTATAATTTGACTTTGTTCTGCTTTATCTTTTTTATTTTTTACCCTCAGCAACCATTAAAAATGAAACACACTTGCTGCACAACTCAAAGAAAGGTCAGATGCCTTCCAAACCAAATGAGATACTTTTTATTTTTCTGATGCAACTGGTCCTTTTTAAAGGAACGCTACTCTCAATTCATATGCATAAAATAGAGTTTACTTTAAATTAATAATGCAGTTTATATATTCAGTGTGTGAGAGACATTACATAAGTGTGAGGGGGGCATTCAGAATGGGTGTTTTTGTAAGACAATCAATGTGTAGTTTGAGAAAACAGCAATGAACAATATTATTAGAACAAGTTAAAAAGATCCGTCTTTGTAATTAATGAAAGTAGCAACGCATGAATGGAGAATTATTTTTAGGGAGGGTATGAAAATATTTAATTGCAACATAGATAGGTTGCACTAATTAATTCCTCAAGTTGCACTAAGCATATCAGTACCTAAAGATAACCAATATCTGTCAGGCATGTGCCTACAGAGTAAGGCCTATGGGTGGGTGTGCCAAAGCAGCAACATCTTAGCAAAGCTAAAACGAGTAAACAGTGCTTCTGGGAGTTACTCTTTTAAAACAAAACTGAAAAGCTTATTTATAGTGCAGTAAGAAGCAGAATAATTACAGACCAGTAAATATAACCCACTGGCACCACCTTGTCTAAAGTGGAATTTAAAGAATGAGAGTTGATAGGGTTACATCTTTACAGGGATACTGTTATGGCAACCAGGAGGAGATAAATCACTGACCTACTATAAATACAAGGAGATCTAGCTTTTCGCATGGGGCTGCATTTACAGTAAAAAGAAAAGAAAATGTGATCATGTATTTTAACTTTTATTTCCACTTTAAAACCAAAGCACTAGGCATAAAAACTGTTAGCATTCATTCCACTATCCCCTGCCAATGAATAAATGCACCTACACTTTTATTTTTATGGTGACTGCATCAACCACTGCAACTTGCGAGTTTGCTCTGTAATTTTCCAAAGTAAAGTACAGGTGATATCGAGCACCCCATTTAGTTTAGTACAGTCACAATCTGGGTCCACTAATTTAGACCATGTGTTATCCTCTCTGCACTAAAATCAACAGAAAGGCTTTTTAGAGCTATTTTAGAGAGTCTAATAGATGAGATTTTTTTTTCTGATCTAACTCATTGTTTGATCACAGCTTAAGGATAATGGCAAAGTGTATAATTATTCTATACTGCGAAGAAATGGAGATACCACCGTTAATTGGGATGGCAGTTAATTACCCTATTATTTAATAACTCCATTTAACTGTTTACACAAGCCCAAATAGTTTTATGTTATTCTGAGTCAAATATAAGCTCTTTTCATACAATTATTTATAACTGAAAGTCTAAGACGAGCAGTAATAACTCGATGCTTTCAAATAAAGAAATAGTTTTATTCTTGCTTGGGTCTTGTGCACCTGAATCAGAGATTCCATCTAGAATCCCAGCCATAAAAGAAATAGCGACAGTCTTTTCAACACAAACACTTTTTCAAAGCTGAATGTAGTAATTACTTCCCTTACTAAAACTACATTACTTAATACAACTTTTTACATTCATTACATTAAAGTTATTTAAAATGGACTAACCTATCGTCTAGGTATGATTTTCTTTTTTACAGGGGTTTAAATAATTACCAATATATTTTATTTCTCCAGTGCTGCCTCCTGTTTTTTTGTAAAAGCTGATCTTCTGTTTATCCACTGTAGCGCTGCAATCCTCTTCCTGTTTCTTCTTCAACAAGCAAGTGCAGAAACAGTTTTAGGTAAGAATTCTGCTTCTGCACTTGCATGACTCAGTGCTGTTGATAATGAAGCAGGTAGTAAAGAGGATAACAGTGTTGCAGTGGAAGAAGATCGGCTTTAACACAGAGCAGGAATCAGGGATGGAGTAAAGATCTTGATGAGTACTTTTTTAATCCCCACCCATTCAAAATCTGTAACATATACATTTATTGTTTTGCAAATTACATTGTTCAGAACAAAAAACAGCTTGCGCTGGAAAATTCTGACAAATTGAGAAGCTATGTAAAAATCTGCAACACAAGTGCCTTGCTGAGAACAGATGGAGAACCTATTTTTTTAAGGGTAATGTCACAAAGACAGAAATGCTCATTGTAAAAACTCAAGGAAAATTTTCCAACGTTGCCCTCAACTGACTTTAATGGGATAAATGCAGGTAATTTTCTATGACAAATGCAAGTATGATTTTCATTCAATGCTCACACAGTGTGACAAATTATCAATCCCTACTGAAGTTGCTGTACTGTAATGATGGTAATTTTATGGTTTAGAACATCAAAAAAAAAAGTCAGAACTGCTTATTGGTTGCTGCGTTTCCTAGAGGGGGGAAAGTATTTTATTTCATTTCATACCATCCAAAAGTATTATTTCACTAGGCTAGGCCCTCTGTCAGATATGCAAACGTGCGTACCTCATATAATGTGTTATACGTTGTGACTGTTACTGTGTTCGTATGAAGCATTAGCCGCTCCCCAAGCAGAGTAAACAAACTGTGAGTGTGCATGATCTCAACCTTGCGCCTGAAAGGAAAAAAGAACAGAAACAGGAGAGCAGGCAATAAAAAACTACTCAAGCATAGGTCTGCGGCCTGGTATAAACATTACGTCTGCCATGCAAATATCCAACAAACATCACTACAGCAATTGTATCCGAGATGTCAATGATCTGGGGTTTCACCTTGAGCTTATATGGCCAAATCCTCCCATCACAACCCACCTTAACTCCCAAACTGGTGTGATATAAAAATCCCTATAGATACAGAAACGCACCAAATATCGCACAGTGAACCAACAGAGAAATGAGAACACTGACCATTCTGCAGTGTAGCAGGCCAAACAGTGAACAAAGGAAAAGAAACTTACTTATGGCCCAAGTGTTTTAGAAAATATCCCAGGACTTTCAGTGCTTGCACACGAATACTTTCACTTTTTGAAGCAAGTAATTTATAAATGACCCTAATGGGAAGAAAAACAGTTAATCAGTTATACTATTGCAAACAGTTATCAGTTACACTATAAGGCCAGGTTCACACTGGCGTATGGTGCCCCTTGTTTAAAAAAAAAAAAAAAAAAAGTGCATCACAAAAAAAACGCCCTCGCATTAATACTAGCGTGTTTTTGAGATGTGTTTTACTTAAAAATAATGGAATTGTTTATCTTTCATGTGCGACCGCTATTGTTCAATTCCTATTGTTACTAATTCTGTCGAATTGTTTGCGTTGCATTCTATACGTTCCAAAAAAACACAACATGAAACGTCCCAGCGCATGTTCCTCTCTCTGAAACACTAATGTGACATTGTATTTTTTCGTGATGCTTTTTTTTTTTTTAACAATGCGCACAATACTCTCTCCAGTGTGAACCTGGCCTTTCAGTCAACTGCTGTGTGTGATTAACTATGAAACAATTTGTATCCACATACATCGTTGTTCCTCTGTTCCTGGCATATGATAATGGATTCATAATGAATCTGATTTTTTACTAAGCCTATTTCTGCTATTTGTAGAGTGCAGTGTGCATTATTAGAATAATCTCTGCAATAGGACTGATCAAGCATGCAATGCACAAAATATACTAGCTTCTGATGAATAGAAAAATAATAACACAGCTACACCAATAGAATCTTTACTGCAACGTTTCTCATGAATACTTTATACAAGACTTTAGCCAAAGCTGTTACTATAAGAATTCTTATTGTGGCTTACCGTATTCCATTTCTTTGATCAAATGCAGGTATCATTGATGCCGGATGTTCTGACATTAGAGCCACCAACAGCTGTAGGACATCATGAATATTCTCATCCTGTCGTACAGAAAACATTTTGTAAAAATGAATGCCATCTGCTTACCATCTACAAGGTAAAGTGTTTATAACAATACTGATCATTCCCTTCATTTCTGTTCTAGGCACTCATTTCTGAACTGCTCCAGTGCATTCAAAACTAACAAGGAATCAAAGCTTCTATTAAAACCAAGGCATTTATGGATACTTGGTAAATGGGGTGATGTATGTTCTGCAAGCGCTCTCCTGAATATTGGCTCACATAAAATCATCATATTTACTGTAGTATGAGCAAGCTTTGGATGAGATTTACTATAGTTAAACACTTTGATTTTGCTCCTGTTTAATCTGGTGAAAGGAGTTTTTTTACTACAAAGCAACAAAAGTCCAGTGCATGCATACCGTTCCAGAAGTTTATACTATACATGCATGCACCTCCAGAAGTTTACACCATGCATGCATGCACTTCCACAAGTTTACACCATGCATACATGCACTTCCAGGAGTTTACACCATACATGCATGCACTTCCACAAGTTTACACCATGCATACATGCACTTCCACAAGTTTACACCATGCATACAAGCACTTCCAGGAGTTTACACCATACATGCATGCACTTCCAGGAATTTACACCATACATGCATGCACTTCCAGGAGTTTACACCATACACACATGAACTTCCAGGCATTTATGCTATACATACATGCACACCCTTTCCCTAATCAGCTGTTGTTCAGCAGAAAACATCAGAGAGGAGTAAGACAATACCATATATCCATGTGCCCCTGTAGATTAATTTCAAATAATCTTACTGTTCCAAGTGGCTGCTCTAACCATCCCATGTTAGTAACACAAACCACTGTGGGCATTCAGAAAACCTACCAAAGTCACTCTTCAAAATATGGTTGTTTTATCAATGTAGCAAAGCTGGACACTGAAAAGTGTTTGATTCTCTGTACACTGTATACAAATTCACATAGGGTAAGAGCCCAAGGGAAAGAAAATCAGTCACTTTTTTTATTTGTATTGTATTTATTTATACAACATTGGCATCTGTCACAGTGCTTTACAGAGATTCATCGCTCATGGACGTGCCATCATCAACCCTGTTACCTCTGTACGTCATCTTGGGGTGACTTTTCACTCTGCTCTTTCCTTCTCTAATTACATCTCTTCCACTGCCAAAATCTGTCTATTTTTTAATTCACAACATTGTCAAGACCTGTCCCTTTCTCTCTCGCTCCACTGCTAAGACCCTCGTGCATGCTTTCGGCCTGTCCTGCTTGGACTACTGTAATGTTCTTCTATCTGGCCTTCCGGCTTCCCGCCTCTCCCCACTCCAGTCTATTCAAAATTTTGCTGCCAGAATTGTCTCCCTCTCTCCCCAGAAGGGGACAGCCTCTCTCTCTCTGCTCCTTGGCTCCCTGTAAGCAAAAAAAATCATTTACAGTGTTCTCCTTTTGACAAGAACAATTTAGGCACCAACACTTATGTACTGTCTGTTTGACACTGTTAAATAAAAGTTAAATAAATGCTTTTTGTCATATAAATTACTTATTTATTTCCACCCTTTACAATTTAGGGACAGTTTGGTACTGAAGCTCCTTCCCTCTCTCTGCCACTTCCTGTTCAGCAGTTCAGTTTGGAATGTTGAGTTAAGGAATTGATTGACAGGCTGGATAATGCTAACTAACCAATCAGAACCTTTAAGCCAGAGGTCTCAAACTCGCGGCCCTCACCTCAATATCAAAGTTTAATGTTAGTGTGGCCCGCTGCATCTCAGCGTATTCAATGTGATGAGGTCAGATGCCAATTGTGCAATCACGTCATCACGCTACTACGCATAGTGTTAATATTCTTTAAAACCCCGCAGTTGCTTTATGGACCTTACCGCGAGAAGAAGCTTTATACTATTAGGCGAAACGCATCCGGTTTCTCCTTTGAGCTCTGCCTGTTTGCCTTGCCTCCAACGTCTGACTTATTCATCTCTCACATGCTTGCAAATTCATTTTGACTAAGTGACGGTAATTTTGATAGCTTTGGGTATTATCTCTCATATTTTGTACTACATTGATTTATTATATTAGAGACTTTATTAACTGATATACCCTTCAGATTCATTTATTTATTGCTATATATCCATTTACTTATCAGGTATCTCAAAACAGTGTTTGTACACTGCTTTTAATTGTTTTAAATCTGTTTTTAACCTGATGAGGCCCAGCCTCACCCAGACTCTACCTCCAGCGGCCTCTGGGTAAATTGAGTTTCAGACCCCTGCTTTAAGCTGTCATCCACCTTTTTTTTTTTTTTTTTTTATTCTGAAATATGTAGTTATCCCAGCCCAAGCAATTGTTAAAGAAAGGGCTGAAATATTGATTTTATTTTTATATGGATTTGGTCTCTCTCTCATGCAGGGCTGTGGAGTTGGAGTCGTGGAGTCGGGGCCCATTTTGGTGGAGTCAGAGTCGTTATAAAAAGGACCGACTCCCAAAATATCTAATAGATTGGTAGAGTTAGTTCATTTATATGCTGAATAAATTTTCATAAGAATTATTTAAATAATTTAAATGTCAAAGTTGTTTAGTCTAGGATGCTATGCTAGACTAAACAATCTTATTTTTTGGTGATGGATACATTTTAAATTAAGTTATCTCTTAAACATGCGGCATGTATGAGGGAGTCGGAGTTGGGATTCGAAGTTTGAGGGGG
>WMED01006798.1:0-18147 GCA_019650415.1 Pipa parva
GTTAGGTTTACTGTGGTATGCTGCAGTAATGTTAGGTTTACTGTGGTATGCTGCAGTAATAAGAAAGCTATTAAAAAGAATAAACTTTTATAAGTTTTTATAAACTTTCTAGGAATAGTAGTAACTTTAAATCATGTCTTGAAAATTCTTATTTTGGCACCTGGTGGCAGCGCATCATACGCTCATGTGAAAATAAAAAAATGCGGCTCAATGCAAGCTGATGATTCCGGACACACCAGCATATGACAAGCATTCGCTGAGTCCAGAACGCTGTGTGTCGCATTTGGCTGGCTGCTTTTATTTGGCGTGTATATACCTCGCCCAAAATGCGACAAACAGGAAGTGATGTGAACACCAAGGGAGCGTTCACCCTGTCATTGGTAAGTATAATGGAAAAATACGCTCAGAGTATTTTTTTTTTCTTCACACAAGCGTATGATGTCCTGCGCATCGTAGGCTCATGTGAACCTAGCCTAATAAGTACATTGGGCCATGGACTAGTGAGTGGAGAATTAGGAGCCCTTGTAGCTGGCCATGGTGAAATACACCATGGAATATTAACATATAGTTATGACTGTATTTGGCTTTGAATGTAGATGCTATAGCAGGTACGGTTGCTAGTCCCCTAATAGGTATGGCATTATGGCACGTTGTAGGTGACCCACATGCTATGCATTTTATCATTACTGCGGCAGTAATATGCATAGGACTTCTGCCCATTTATTTGCAATGCAATTTATGCCTAGGTATTTTTTATGTGATCTAAAATGCCTGTGTAATTTTAGGCTGCTCACTTGCATTTATAATAAGGTAGTGTGATTCTATATAGGGCAAAATTTAATAAACTCTGAAAAGCCCGATTTCACTTTACCGAGTTTATCCCGAGAACATCTCAGCTGTTTGTGTGGTAAAAGTTGCTCGATATTTTCCGATCAAAACTTTTCAATCTAATTTTTCAGGGGAAAGGTAGAAAGTGCTTTACATTAGTAGTAGTAGGGCTACCTTTACATTGAAAAATCGAGACTGAAAAACTCGATTGAAAGTTTCTGTCGGTAAATATCGATCAAAAAAAAAAAATCTTGTGATATTTACCACAAGGAACTTCTGAGATCTCGTGGGATTAAACTCGGCACAGTGTAGCTTTGACTTAGTATATGTGGATTGTGTGAAACGAGAGAATAAAAAGATTTGGGGTTGTTTTTTAATATAGGTACTGTACAGGTACATATTAGAAATAAATTTGGTTTATATTCTCATACAGCCTGTCAATATGAAACAGTCTTTGTGTAAGATGATGGGCAAAGAGTTTGAGAAAACTCATTAAAAGAGATGACTGGGAAATCAGAAATAGGACATGATGTGTTTGTTAGTTACTGACCCTGTGGAAATATGTAGATTAAGTAAGCAGTGGTTAACAGGCATTTTACATAACAGGCACTTTACAAGTTATCTGCTATTATTACAAATAATCTCTACTTCATCCCGTGAATAGTACCTGACATTCAAATGATTGTCACTGAATAGCAGACACCTACATATGATGACTAATGATGGTGGGTTTATTATGGATGGATTATGATGGAGATGTGCTGATAGATGGATGTATAGATGGTGATCGTTGTTGTTAGTAAAAAATAGCATCATTACTATATATAATTTTTTTTTAGCAACATGCATTTTCCATTTAATTGTTGAACAGGAAAATGAATAACACAAATATAGATAAATCACTAATTGGGAAAACCACAGTACTGGTGGAAATAATAGATAGAATGTGACACATTAGGGGTAATTAAGAAACCGAGCCTGCCTTTTGTTGTTACTAAATGAAAATATAAATAAAAATGAAGATGGATTAGACTGCAGCCGAATGTGTATTGAAGCTTTACCATTGTAACAGTATTTCTGTCAGTGGCTGAGCATGCTGGCTATTTGATCATTATTAAGCATGCCACAGAATGCTTTCGTTGGATAATTTGTAATTATTGTTTAGAATTAAATTCATTCTCTAATTATTGATGGTTAATAAAAAGCCTGATATTGTGTATATGTTCCCTAATGTAATTGAGCAATACATCAATGGTGTTGCATATGTAATAACAATCAGCAATACTGTACTGTGGAATTTAATATTTGTCAATGCAAAAGGTGTGTTCAACACTGACGGGGTTATTCACTAAAGTCCGAATAGTTGCGTAGAGGTGCAAATTCGCCAGATTAAGACAGTCGCAATAGGCTGCTCCTGTCGCAGTCATGTCTTTGTTATGGGAATATTGTCGCAATCTTAACTTTACAATGGGGAAATTGTAGCAGATTTAATATGGGAATGCGCTGTTTGCGAATTCGACAGTCGAATTTGAGCCTTAGTGAATAACCCCCTGGCTCAAAAACAATACAGTATCTTTCTAAACTGACCTGATATTTCTGAGTTGTGGACTTATTGAGGTGCAATGGGATGCTTGCCCATGCGGGCCAATTTATGGAGCGGGGACCTTTATTAAGCTATAAAAAGAATGTTTAAAGAAACACGAAAGGACTATCGTCAGAACTCCTAAAATCCCTTTAAATCATTTTTGACTGGTATATCCTCATCACATGTAATGGTGTGTGTAAATAAAGTAAACTGTGACCATCAAGTACAATGAGACAAAATCAAAAATTGATTCCATATATCTCAAAATCTTATAAAATAACAAATAAACCAACCATGGGTGTCCCCACCAATCTGCACCCCAACAGAAAAATGCTGAGGGTATAGCACACCATCTACTCATGTGTATCAAGTATCACAGATACACTGAATAAATAATATCAGATATGCTTGTTCGATGTTGCTATAGTAACACATATGTTTTATATATATATATATATATAGAGAGAGAGAGAGAGCCTCAAGTACTAATTATCTTATTTCAAATGTTTAGTTCTAATTAATGAAACACTCACTAGAACCAAGAATCCACTTCACTTACTCCCTCTGTAAAACTGGGGCAGGTAAGTAGTGCATCTATTCTCCCATGCGCTATCACATCCACCAGCAAGTAATATGTTCTATTTACGAACACTGCTGTGCCCTTTGGGTCTTAAGTATGTATGTATTTATATAGCGCTACTATATTATGCAGCGCTTTACAGAGATTTGTCATTCACTTCAGTCCCTGCCTCATGGAGCTTACAATCTAGTTTCCCTATTCAGTCACACACATAGACAGGCACAGATTGGATTGTGGGATAATTTAAACATAATTTAACATAACAATCCATTCAAGTTCTTTTTGTAGAATTCATTTATCCCAGTTGCCACTATGTTTTGGATATGGAACTGCTTCAATACCCCAAACTTTTAAAGCATGATTCAAATGTTTTAACTTAAATAGGCACAATATTCACACTGTCTCCTCAGATGGCAAATCTAAATCTATTGATGCTGATTGGCCCAACAGTTTTTTACTAGCAAACTTGGAAGGTTTTTCTACTACAAATGCCTACTTGTTGATTAACAATTCTATTGTAATTTACCTAGCTACTGTAGAGTTGTATTATTATAAATGCTTATAGTTACCACATAGTGATATTACAATACAGTAAGTTAGAGCTATACTACCACTGTACTGTTATTTAGAAGTCCTGTTATAAATTGCTAATTTTCTGTGCTGTTTAAAAATTAGTGGGTGTGCAGGTGTGTGTAAGAAAGTGAGCATGTGTTTATCTTTGTGTCAGAGTGTGTGAGTGGGTTTATGTCTGTGTAACAAAGTAAGTGTTTCTATCTTTGTGCAAATAAGTTGGTGTGCAGGTTGTGTGTATGCGCGTGTGTAAGAAAGAAATTATGGGCGAAATTTAATAAACTTGGAAAAGCCCAATTTCGCTATTCCAAGTTTATTCCCGTAAGATCTCGGAAGTTTCTCGCGATAAATATTGTGAGATTTTTTTGATCGATATTTACAGTCAGAAACTTTTCAATCTAAATTTTCGATGGAAAGGTAACCTTAATCTTTTCCTATCCAATTAAATTTCCTGTTCCACCAATTGAAATCCTAATATTTTTAGCGAAAAACGTGAAATTAGATGTTTCATGCAATATCAGAGAATTTTATCAAAGAAATTAGCAGCACTCGCTTCATTACTTCGACCACACTCACACGTCTGTAAATATTGATGTCCCCTGCCAGGGAACCAAGGATTGGAACGGAATTTTTGGAATGTCTCCCTCTAGGGGACACAGGATAGGGAAAGGTTAAGGGTGTGTACTTTTAGTCCGAGAGCATGAGTGTGTGTAAGCATGTATGTAATAAAGTGAGAGTTTGTTTATTTTTGTGTGTTTGTATGTGTTTGAGAGTAAGCACTGTAAACTTATAGGGTATAAGCAGGTAAGTTGTGGCAGATATACAACTACGCATTTAGGCTCTCAGAGACCTTGATTCATTACTACTAATTGCTTGCTTATAAGATTGGTCACTTTTGAGAGTTCATGAGCTAAATAATTATCAATGTTAAATATTTTTCCTTGTTAGTGATATAATGAACCTAAGATTATATTGTCATCCTCCAATAGATGATAATTATCTTCCACTTAAAATATTATAGTAAGCTTTACAAATATTTTCTAAATGAATAATGAGCTAAGTTTACTCATTAAAATACCACTTAACAACCCTGAAGGAAAAATCTAATGGCAATGAATATGTGATTAGCCATTTAACATTCATTAGCATACACACCATCAGGAGTGAGGTTATTTCCAACTAAATGAACAACTATAACAAGACTGATCAAGATCATAGTATTAAGGCCGGGGCTACACTTTCTAATTTGTAACATAGCATTTTCCAACTGCAACAACTTTTCTGAGACAAAGCTGTTCCTTATTGTTGTTAATTGCACACGTTTGACTACACCTGTGATAGACATAATAAAACACTGCCGATAATAGCAGATATGTCCCTC
This sequence comes from Pipa parva, assembly GCA_019650415.1. Classification (NCBI taxonomy): domain Eukaryota; kingdom Metazoa; phylum Chordata; class Amphibia; order Anura; family Pipidae; genus Pipa; species Pipa parva. Next base: position 4,945 of record WMED01006798.1, read on the forward strand.
ATATGTGACGTAACAATAGGTTGTTGTTTTTTTTTCTCAGGAGAATAAGAATATTTCTGAGAAAAGGCACTAAATGTAAAACTGCTAATGTCGCCTTTGCCTAATGGGAAATTACAATCCAGTCACCCCTGATTAAGAAATTCTATGTAATTCTAAAATGTAGAAAAGTGTGACCGTGGAACTACAGGCTGGAAAATGACCATTAGAAAACACCTGTGACCATCGCCGTTACATAATAATCATAACAAAGGGATAAGTTAAATGCAGGCAGGCACACATACAAAAAAGGTTGCTTTTTTTTCCCAGGGCTGTCAATGGAAATCATGGGGTCTCCCCCACCTTAAAAATGCAGCCCCCCCAAGATTATTTTACAAATCCAAGTTACACTGCAAACTGTTCAGTTTCACTGATCAGTTCCCAATAAGCCAGTCTTTATTTGTCATTACTCACAAACCTACATTTGGCTAACTAGCTGGGCCCCCCTGGTTTGCACCTCCTATTGGCAGCCCAGATTATTTCTGACGTGATGCATACTATATAACCTTAAAGGAGAACTATAATGTAACAAAATATGTAACTGATCGTGACCAGTAACCGTACTGCTGTATGATCAGTTTTCATCTCTCTCTCTTCCAGGGGGGTTATTCACTAAAGTCCGAATTGTTGCTTATTGATATGAATTTGCCAGATAAAGACAGTCGCAACAGGCTGCTACTGTCGCAGTCGCGTCTTTATATTGAGAATATTGTCTCAGTCGCGGCTTTATTATGGGAAAATTGTCGCTATCTTAGCTTTAAAAATTTGTTGAGACTTTACAATGGGAGAATTGTAACAGATTTACTTTGGGAATCCGCTGTGAATTTGACAGTGGAATTTGCACCTTAGTGAAACCCCTCCTCCCCCCCAGTCTCTGAATGTGACGCATAGACCATCACGTATTACCTGCACTCGTCCCCATTTCATCAAAATGGCCACTGAAGTGCATGCACCCATCTAAAAAAAAAAAAAAAAAAATCAATCTGTGGTTCAGTGGCCATTTTTCTGAAATGAAGAAGAGACTGGAAGAGAGCTACATCAGGGAGTTTTTAAATCAATGATCTTGGGCATAGGATCATGAGGATGGAAGCTGATCATGCAGCAGTACTGCTGCTAGTCACAATCAGTTACATATCTTGTTGCGTTATAGTTCTCCCTTAAAGGAGCACTATATATCATTGGATTAATATGTATGAACTCTATATTTTACTTCTTTATGTTTGCAAGTAAATTTGTTCAGAATTATTTAAAACATTATATGAAATGTATTTAATATGGAATTGATAAACAGAGTAGCATTAGAATTTGTGGCACTTCAGTGAGTAGACAGTATACAATCAGAAATGGACCTGCAGGGTCCAGGTTATAATATGGAGATTACAAAAAGAATGTACTACTTTATGGATACACATTGTCTGCATTGTAACTAAGTTAGAAAATAATTATAATAAAAGCTAATCATAACAATTGGTCAGTATCCTTTTAAAATAGTCTCCCAAAAACCCTAAGATGGCAAATTATGTAATATTGTATTATGTTATGAATGGAAAATGTTTAAATGCTCTTAAATAACTTATGTTTTGTTCTTTTCCTCACATACTGTATGGTTCCTCACATTAAAAATGATAAAGTTACAAAATAATAGCTCTACTGTACATAAAGATGAACAATTGGGGTTATTCATCAATTGGTGCAGCCGTTTACAGAAATCTAGTAACCCATAGCAATCAATCGGAATTTGTCTCTGAATTCTAGTTTCCGTACACCAGTGAATACAATAGCTGATTGGTTGCTATTTGTTACAAGGCCTCTAGAAAAATTGCCCCTCTTGGTGAATTCCCATGTATGTCTTTTGAAACATCCTTCCATTTTGTTTTCACTACTAAACTTCCTTTCCTTAAATGACTCCTTAAATGTTGTGCTTTAACCTGATCCTTAGCAGTGCAGGATTTAAAGGATTTAAGTAATTACATATAATTCTGTTCTTGTTTTCTTTCTGCTGTTGATATATTTGGTGTATTTGTATCGATGAACACAGCAGTTCTTTTTGTGTGGGTCAGCTAAAATGTTTATATAACTGAGCAGTTGCTTTATGAAGAACAAAGCTTTTATTATCCTGCATCTTATGGAAAATGACAAGATAAGGTGGAAATTCTTTTTAATTGAACAGTATGACTGTCATTGCCAATATGCAAAACAAACTAAAGTTTCCTATAATTTATCTAAGAAAGATGATATACACAGGGGACCACTGACTCGCGTAAAGGATTTAACCAGAGATGGTACTTGCACTATATGTATGGCAGTGCTATAGGGGTTTGGCCACATGAATCTGTGTAATGTTTGATCAAAGCTTGACAAAGGTTTAGGCCTGTAGTAATACCTTATGCAAACAGCTTACTATACTATCGAAGAGTTGACCCATGACCCTAACAATCTGTTCCCCCAAAGTTGTTACTGGAGGCTGACATTCTTATTATTTTTGCTAACCTTTGTCCCTTAGCCAAACCGTTATTGTGCAGTTCTTAAGAGCTAAGGCAAAATAGGCAATTAGATATACAGGATAAGTCTGCAAAATATCTAATATTAACTATGAGATTAAGCTTAAAGGGGATGGAAGTTCTTCAATTGAATGTTGATATTTCATTATTCAACCTAAAACAAACATTTTTTCTAATACATTGTTATTATTTTCTTCTTTTTATTTTTCTGCTACTATCATTATCTTACTATTATTCCTTACAAGTTGTATGTTACCCAGTGCGCAGATTTTGGAACGTTTCAAGATGGTTACACTATTTTAAACAATGATTTCTATGGCCGAGATACTAGAGGTAGGAGGATCGTAAACCAGTTATAGCAGCTCCTAGTATAAAGAAGGTGAGGCAGTTTGCAATACTGTACATAGCCTGAAAATCATGGATATAATGTTAGGTTTATTCAAACCTGCACTGCAAGTCCTATAGTTGCACTTTGTCTTAAATATTCATTACAGCAAAAAAAAGAAAAAATAGGTGCAGCTGAGGCAAATATTATGCAAAATTAATAAGACTTTAATAGATTCAATCTGGAAAAACTTACTTTGCTTTCAACTATGATCCCTTCTAATTAAATCTTAAATAAGTGTTTGGTGTTAAAGTGCACCTGTCACCTCAAACCTCTAATAGTAATGATGATTGACATTATAGCTCCTCCAATCAGATCCCTTAAATCACAATCCAGCCGGGATGTGACTGGAGGAGCTATAGTGTCAATCATTTAGCCATTTTTTTTCCAGCTCAGTTATAATACAGGTAGTGTGACCCTATCCTAAGTCTCCTGTGACAACTTTAGGTACATAGAAACTTAGAGAGAACAATCTCTAAATGCTATAGTAAATCCTATGCATGAGTTACATTACTACAAGACTAATGAAAGTGAGAATTTGGACTTCGAAGTGTATTCCCATCACTTTGGGTTGCAATGCTCTGATAGTAGTGATTTTTCTACTCCTTATGTCCTAAGCAGTGGATTCCCATAGTGGAGAATTGAACATAGTGCGGCAGAGTCAGTCGGACAGTAAGAGCCCTGTAGTCAGCCTCCTAATTCTCCACTTTTGATCTGGAAAAATCGATACAGTACAATTTGCCAAATTTTCTTCTCTGGCAGGCTCTGATGCCTGAAGAATTAGATGAATTACCCGTGCATGCACACGCAAAGTGGTGTGAAGCGCTCAGTATGTCCTCAACCGTTCTAAGCGTCCAAATTATCTGCAAACTTGCCACACTGCAGAGTGTACTAATGAGTATGAGTTTGGATGAACGTTTCAAGAATAAGGCCGTAAATCTTTGTCAGACTTTAGTCCTCAAATGTAGGAAAGGAACGCTCCTACATTAGTCCTCCTTTAAAGCATATTTTGTAATGTTGTACTTGGTGTGGATCCATCCCTATTTCTTGCCTGGAGCTCCATTTCACTTTGCACAGAATTTCTCTCTCTGCTTCATCCATGTAAAGTTGACAGACGGTAAAATTTACAAAAATTGAAAAGGCCATTTTAGACCTTTATTTTTTTCTAGGTAAAATGGCCGTTCCATCGTTTTTGATATTTGATCAAATATTTTTTTATAGATTTTTTCCAATAGAAATATTTCCATTGAATTGTTTCAATCATTTTTTTTTTTCAATGGGAAAGTTGCCACAGTACTTATGTAAAGTATGGCTACTTTTCCATAAAAAAAAAAAAAAATTTAAACAATTCGATCAAAATATTTCAATAGGAAAAAAAATCCATTGAAAAGTTTCAATGGAATGACCAGTTTTACATCGAAAAAAATCGAGAAGGTCGAAAACAGCCCTTTTGATTCTTGTAAATTTCAACCAGAGACTACTCTGAGTGCACTGAAATATCTGGATAAATACATGTATAAAATTGAGAAGAAAGTGGATTTGGCAATTTTAAGAAGTTTATTATTGAATATATATGTAAACTGAAGTTAAATTTTATAGCTGTCAGCTCCTTCTTACAAATGGAAAGGATACATGTCGATTATACTGTACATATAAAATTGTAATTCTTTGAATGGGTTCCATTTGACATCTCTCTGCAGAGTCCCTTTGCTCTGCTTCGGAACAATCTTCATATTGCGCCTGCTTTTTCGGCTGCAGGTGTACCGAGCATTCTAATCAGGCAGTTTGTATTAAAATTTCAGATAAAAATGTTTCCAGGATCAAATCTGTTTCATAAAATATTTGAAACATTTGTAAATGAATTCAGTGACAAATGTGACTAATTTCATTTAAAGCTATATCTTATATATCTTTCTAAATAAAATGATACACACATAGTGCTCCTTTCAAGGTAGTGCTAAAGCAGGCGTCAACGTTAACTCGCGATACAGTAAAATGTTGATTTTTTTCTTTACAGTTTGCCGAGAGGATTCCTACCAGTCTATAGTGTCATGCTCGTCAGTTGTACTCTCACATGTGGATAAAACTAGCGGAACAAGTAAACCTAAAGATGAAGAGCCAAAAATGACTGAAACTGCCAAAAAGTAAGTCTATGGTTAAAGCACTCTATGATTATACAGTGCAGTGGAAATATCAAACATATAGCTTGTCCTTGACAGGTGAGACAGAAACGCCATGCTCATTATCCTTTCTGCCAGTGGCTAACTCTAGTTTTTTTTTCTGATTTGTTATTTTAACCTGAAGGTAGACTTCAGAATACAACAAGCTGTATATCTGGGACACGACATCAAGTCTACATTATTACAAATCGGCAGTTGCTTTAGAAAGGCACTTAGATGAATTTTGCTCACAGATACAGAGTAGTATTTATTGTTTGATGTAAATAATAGTCGACTAATTAAAAAAAATATTATTTGAAGCCTGAACACTCTGCAAAGGTAAAATAAATAAATGGATCTAGTCCATTGATTTTGTAGTATTACAGAAGTAAATGGTAATTTCCATGCTAAGACATAACTTGCTAGTCTGTTGAATGATGATAGCCTACATAAAAAGTAAATATTATACCTTCACATGTCAGTTAGTCACAAGATGTGCCTGTCTTCAATGATATCGGAGTCGAAATGTTAGAAAAAGAAAAAACTTAGGGTCATGTATAAATTATAGTTAATAAAGACGAACAAAACTTTGACTTAACTCCTTATTAATTCAGTAGGTTTGATAGGTAAAAACATAAAACTTAATGTGCTGAGATCTTATGATATTATGCAGGATTAAGCCAAGGTTATTTTTTTCTTTAAAGATTTTTTTCAACAGTCTTTAAATTAATAACGTCCTTCGTGTTCATAAAAAATAAAAGTGATTAAAAAAAGTTTTTTTTCTTCACTAAAATATTCCACAGTATAAACCTTTGCACTGAAAGGTTTATTAAACATATTTGAGGGTGAAGTTTAGTTTTCCTTTAAGGGAACCAATGGATTGTCATACCAGTTGAGTAAAATAGGAGTTGCAATCATCATAATTGCTGTGACTCCTCTGTCTGCAAACCTGCTGCCTCTTAATAGATGGAATAGAGTAGATGAAGACTTTTAATGTAAGGAACATGTCCTTGACAAGTAAATGCAGGAGAAACAGCCTATATTTAAGGATATTGCTGTTTTCTCCTATTTACTAAACTGTTCACAAACAATTTTATCACCCAAAACACTTTTTTCCACCCTGAAGCTAGCATAAACCCATTATTCCCTATGGAGATGTTCCTGTCATTTAGCCTAAGTCCAAAATATTTTCCCATTGAAAAGAGACATTGATATGGATCTGTAATGGAAGGAACCCTCATAGAAAAACATTGCAAAGTGTGCCCTTGTTAATATTTATCAATAAGGATTTATTTTGATGGGGAAACATTTTTCAGTACTTTCTAAATCAGGGAAATTGAAGAGTACAGGGAAACAAAAATTGATGAAATGGGGTGAAATCAATCAGTATGGTTGAATTGGTCTTGGTAAATATGCCCCCTGCGAAATTTATTAAACTCGAAAAAGCCTTTTCGGCTTTTTCGAGTTTAATCAGGAGAGTGATTTGAAGTTTCTCCCGGTAAGTATCGCGAGATTTGCATCATGCAATACTTACCGTGACAAACTTTTTAAATTAAATATATCCATGGAAAGTTAGCCATACAATGTAGCTACCTTTCTATGGATATATTTAATTTAAAAAGTTTGTCATGGCAAGTATCGCACAAGTCAAATCTCGCAATACTTACCTGGAGAAACTTCAAATCATTCTCCTGAGTTATTAAACTCGGAAAAGCGCAAACGGCTTTTCCGAGTTTAATAAATTTCGTCCCATTGGAATAATTTAGAAAAATCTGAAATATGGGTTAAACTCTGGTCTGTTTTTCTTTTGCCTTTAGCAGATTCCTTGTGTATAACCTCCAAATCACCTAGCTGTGTAGAATGATGATTTTTTTATTATGTCACTCGAACATTGCATTCTATGATGTAATATAGGTCAAGGTTGATCTTTATGAGTTTTATGTATTTTTTAAAATACACTGTGAAGAATTATCAATATTTGTTTGCAAAAAGTATTCTTTTAAGTTTAAAATAAAAATGTAAAAGTAAGTAATCATGCAAATTTCATTCTAGCTTTATTGCCCTTTATTTATTACCCACCAAGGGGGTTTGCAGTGTTCTTTTACCTACTAAGGAGATTTACAACCAAACCCCCTTTAGATTAGTGTAGCAAAATAAGGAAAGAAATGAAAATAGCAACAGTATGGATCCAACATGCAATATCACTTTTGGCGAAATTTAATAGTTATCGATATTGATTATTTTTTTTGGCATTACAAAAATTAGGGGAAAAGGAAAACTGAAGAACAAGTGAAAAGGATCAAATGTTCTTATTAAATATCCCTTAATATAATAATATCTCTGTTTTCTTCTATTTACTAAGCTGTTCAAATACAATTTTATTGAGTTGGAGATGTTCCTGTCATTTAGCCTGTCCAAACTATTTCCCCATTGAAAAGAGACATTGATATCGATCTGTGATGGAAGGAAACCTCATAGAAAAGCATTGCAAAGTTTCCCCCTGTTAACAGATCCATATTTATCGATAACGATTTCAAAGGGGAAACAGTTTTATAAATCCTTTTGCAATTCAGGGAAATTAAAAAGTATAGGAAAACAAAAATTGACAGTGAAATGGGGTGAAACCAGTCAATATGGAAAGATTGGTCTTAGTAAATATCCCCTCATGTGCTGTTTATTGAATTCAGACAAATAAAATGAAGGGTTACTGGTAAACTGAAATTTACATAACTGAAACAGGAGGCATTCCTTCTACACAACTGCCACTGCCGTCACTCCTGTGTACGCTGCACACATCAAGAAAAGCATGTGTAGTCACATAGGCAGCTACCTTCTGACATTTAGCTAAAGATGTACTGTATTCTGAATGATAGAATCTGCACTATCACTAGTAATTGCTCGAGTGCTGCTTCCAAATATACAGGTATATGCCCCTTAACTTTGGAATTCTATACCCCACTACCTCCGCCAAGAACAATCCATCAATATCTTCAAATGTAAATTAAAATCTTACCTCTTGGAGCACTAGCACTGGTTTTCATGTCTATATTTTATATTTATGCAACTATTTAATCAAAATTTATATTTATATATATTAATTTATTTTCTTATTTAATTTGCAGCTATTGTCAAATGAACTGACACTTTATGCTACTGCACTTGTCACCCTCCTATCTGTTTATGCAAGTCTTCCTCCTGCTTAGATTGTAAGTTCTGTGGGGCAGTGACCTCCATCCTCTTGTTTTCAGTCATGGCCTGGAACTTAGAGTGATGCATCTTATTGATTATAGGCTTGTATTTTACTTCACTTGTTCTTTTTTACACATTCCCCTTGTTTGTATTATAAGTGTATTGTTGGATTGTACAGCACTGTGTAACCTTGTGGCACTTTATAAATAAAAAAAAAAATGTTTGTGTATATATATATATATATATATATATATATATAAAATATCCATTGCTCAGCACTGTACACTCTCTTGTACTTTTTTATTGGTTAGATACTGCCTAAAGAATCATTCAGTTGTAATGATTTGTATCATAAACAGAGAGAGCATCTAGTGAAAAACAGAAAAAAAATCTCATTTACAGATACAAGAAAAAAATACTCTACATTTTACACAATTTAAGTTAATCTTTTTTTTTTTCACTCTACTTAACTGTCTATGTACATTGTTTGGAGGCGCAAACAAAAAAAATGTATGTAATAATGTTCCTTTAAACAAAACCAACTATGAATAAACTATATGGTAAATTGCTCTAGTCCCAAAACAAAGAAATATTATAACAATAATGAAAAATAATTATTATTTATTTTAAAATTAAGCAAAAAAAAACTGCCAGCTCAATACGCAATATTCAGGTAGACCATAGCAGAATGTAACAATATAAGAATTTTTATTTTATTATATTTCAAGGTCAACGGAACATAGAAAACAGAATCTCAAATAACCCAAACAATTTTTTTGCCTTACCTATTGATGTATACAGCGATATAAAAAGACACTGAACAACATAAGATTTCTGAAATCTTTTTACAAGCGTTGCTATGGTGATGTTTGCAAATCATCCCTATGAGTAATAAGGATCAGTAGCTAGTGTGAATAGTTTATGTTAGACTTTGGCAGTATGATGATATCTTTTTTTTTTTTAATGTCTTAGCCCAAAGACACCAATTTAGGGCATATTTACTAAGGCCAGTTTCGACCATGTCAACCAATTTCACCCCATTACACTGTAAATTTTTGTTTCTCTGTACTTTTTGATCTCCCCAATTTATCAAGGATTGATAACTGTTAAAAAGGGGCACACTTTGCAATGCTTTTCTATCAGGGTTCCTTCCATTACAGATCGATATTAATATCTCTTTTTAATGGGGCTTAGAACTAAATGAATGGACCAAATGTGCCCCCAAGTCTTTTGCTGTACAAGTTGTTTTGCTCACGTCAAAATACGTTGGATGGTTGCCCACTGAATTGCCTTGCACCATCAACTGCATTCTTGAAACATACCCACAGGAATATTTTGTAGGTAAACCGACAGCTTGCATACCGTATATGCTTGTGTATAAGTCGAGAAATTTTAGTAAAAAAAATAAGTAAAAAGCGTATACTCGACTTATACACGAGTAAGGTTAGGTTGAATGGGAAAAAAAAATCGATCAAGAAAGCTGCTTGTAGAAGCGATGCTTCTCTGACCTTGTCCCATCCGGGAGCATACCTTATGAATATTTATGAACCAGCAAGCTGCTGTCATTGTAGTATCAAGGATAAAGCTGTGGGGTTAGCATAAACAGCTTCCGTGTATTGCAAAAGCTCAGCCAGGGCTCTGTCAGCATACGCAGGGTTACTGTGTCTGACTTCAACCAAGGATGTAGTAAACCGGATGTAACCCGATCATGCAGCGATAATCAGCTAGAAGTCCATGACCAGACAGACTGGAACTCTTTAAAAGGTACTCTGCAGATGGGATATGCCTGTTAAATCGTGACTTTAAAATGATTGATATTGAAGGGTAGAGTCAGACAGTAGCTTATTGCCAAACAGATCTGTAGTGAGCAGAATTTGTAAAAAAGTGTGTGTGGGGGGGGAGTGGCTATCCATTGTGTGTAATCTTTACTATGACTAAATGAATCCAGTTGGTCTATTCCAGTGCCTAGGTGTACAGTATTAATACCAGAAAAAACATGAACAAAACATAAGAGCAAATGTACTGATTGAAGGATACTAGTGAACAAGTAATAGTGGCTTGTGTGGAAGCCTATTGTTATAGTGATTGACACAATTGTATTTAATTATTATATTGCATTCACTATTTCCCTACCGTTGTAAGGCTGTTTTGTATACATATGAGGGATAGTCCACTTGCCATGTTTTGAGGATACTTTTTCCTTTTTTAATTGATTTTCCTTTTTTATGTTCTGTTTACTTAGAGCTTGTGATTAAAGTTCGACTTATTCATGGGTCATAGCAAATTTCATAATTGTTGGCCCAAAAACTGTCCTCGACTTATACATGAGATCGACTTATACTCGAGTATATACGTTAAAATGTCACTGTCCACAGTTCCACACAACTCAATAGCTGTGCAAGAGGTTCTCAAATACTGATGAATAGTTAATCAGACATCATCATCTTATAACCATCCATTTATAAATAGTAAATAATATTATAAATAATAATCCTAAATCATTTTTTACATATATAAGCAGCTTTAATTTTATTGTCAAGATATGACAATATTATAAAATGATGTTTTTATTTGTGCTGTTAAGCTCACCAAGCTTAAAAAGTCTTCTAAAGTATCACATTTCTTAATTTAGCCTATGTATCAGCAACACAATAAACCCACAGTTATTCCCTTCCAACTACCTGCTTGATTATTCCTGTTTCTTCTGCATGCATTATTTCACAAGTACATGGCAGCTCCACCCTTGCTGAGAAAGTTGTTGTCCTGGACATTGGCTTCTTACAGAGCATGTGTGAAATCCAGCACTGAGTGTATGCCTCATTAATATTCACAGATTAATGTACCATGTGACATTCCCCTACCAATCCACAACATGTGTGATGATGCATCAGGGTTCATAGGCATATTAATGAGGATCCATTATGACTGCCATGAGATAGTACTATAGCCCAAATGTACACATTTGCTGCTTCGTGGTTTAGGCTGGCAGACTCTGAACTGCCAGCATACCAATCATGGTTAGGGCACATTAGTTCTTTATATAACTCACAGCTTGGTGAAGCATGTGGAACTAAATAAAGATAACCTGTATTTCAGTCATAAAGCAAGACAGAACTGTTGTGTTAGTAAAGAAGAAAAAGTAGCAAAATCATCTATATGCAAATACAAAACTTGTTTGTGATCAAAATAATCTTTATTAGTCTGTGTGCTAAATCTGCTCTGCTGAAAACACTCACTGATGCACATAGGTTGTCATTAGATGAGCTCATATCAGCTCCCCAGAAAGTGATTCCAGTGGTCTGGAACACTGAGGGGGTTATTCAGGAAGCTCCGAAGTGAGGCGCGTAGTGTTCGCCTCACTTCGGAGCTTCCTGAATAACCCTCTGATACATTGGAATGTGGATTTCCAATAACCACATTCACATACCAATGCATTCCACAGACAAACCGGAATTTGCATTGTAAACAATAAATACTGCTCACAAACAAACAAATTTTTATTGGCCATGGTTATTGTGTTTTGCAGTACACATGAATCAGTTGTCTCGTAACATGCCCATGTCACCAGAGAAAGTGACATGTTTACTGAGGGGGGGGAATGCCCTTTTTTTAAGTAGTTTTCACAATTTAGCACATTTCAACCATTTTGTCTACTTGTCACTGGTTTCCAGTGCTGTTTTCTCCTGCTGTTTTGCTGTGGGTTTTCAATATTGACGCTTAGTTACATCAAAATCGGAATTTTTTTAGTTTGTAGTTTACGTAAAATTGTCCACTGTGGATCAAATTGTACACTTAAAATTCCAAATAAATCAGCTATAGAGGAAGAAGGTAAAAATAGGAGTGGATTAAATCGCTATTAATTTCAAAACATTGGAACACAATGTGAAAATACATGTTGCATTTAACAATAGCAAATAGATGGCCAATTAAGTTTTGAATTGTCCCTTTAAAATTGTATTTTCTATGAGAGAGTAGTAAGAAATATCATGTTTGTGGTAATAAGTTCCGAAACGGTATTTTCTGGTTGTGGGTTTTTTTTAATACGTTTTTTCCTTTCTTTTGATTTTATGTAAATGGCTGGAGATATGGGTAAAACAAATAAAGAAAGGGAAACCATTTTACCATTTAGTTCATATGGCCCAAAATGTGCGTCATCTCAGCTTTTAAATGTCCACTAAATCAGGGAAGATGCGTGTGATCTCACATTTTATGCATTCAGTAGATGTGTATGACTGCTAATTGGATGTGAATCACAGTCTACTGCCCTTCTTGTAAACTTTTTAATCTCCCAAACTTTCCTCTCATTTGTAGTCCTGAAATTTCCTTTAAAATGGCACTAAATACTGATTGTTTAAAAAAAAAAAAAAGATAACAAGGCAAAGCATTTTTTCGAATCCCAGCACAGAGAGTGACAGTTAACAATGCAGAGAAACTCTGCTAAACAAGGGCATGGGATCACAGAGACTGCTGTTCCACCACAAATTGTTGCTGTCTCAGCTGTCCAGTGCTGAAATAAGATCAGTCCCAAAGGAAACACAGCTACTTATTCACTGATTACACAAAAATACTAAGCTAACAGATCTCTGTATATGTATCCAGATACCAGTCTTTCCATTAACCAGGCTGTACCAGTATTTTTGAAAGTAGAATTAATGTAAAACAAGTTGGCAAATTCAAGATGTTGCAGTTTAATGAAGTCTACAGACACAATGAATATTCTACCATTAATACTTAAAGTACAAATTTTGGCTGTACTTTTGGACCATTTCACAATAATGCAAATGAAGAACCACGAACAGACAGCTGTGCTGCAACCCTTTATTGGGTGAAGGTATAAACACTCCACTTGATAAAGGGCATAAGACCTGAAACATGTGGGGAATTCACCATTCAGCGAAGTGAGCTCCGAAGCCTTCGGCTCACTTCGCAAATG
>WMED01006799.1:0-18147 GCA_019650415.1 Pipa parva
TGAGTATTTAAAAGGCCATTCCTAGCTACTGATTACATTAAGTACATGTAGCAATCTTCTCCCCACCGGATACTTTTTAAAGGGTATGGAAAGTTTGAATGAAACATTATTTATATCTGACATGTATACATATAGAAAGCCAACTTAATAATTAAAATGTAAAATATGATTTTGGGATCAGTAGTACTTGCCTCTCGTTTAAACAGCTCTGTTCCCCCTCCTATTCTGTGTACAGGCTCTTTCTGTATTGTACTGATATGCCCCACCCCCAAGTGACATCACTCACTATTTAGAGATCATGGCCTGGTGTGGATTTCCTTTTCCTTCTCCTTATGTAAAAAGCCTGTTTCTAACACTGAGGATGGGCAGATCAAAGCTGTTTGACTGCCTCTACAGTCAGCTGTGAAAAAAGGAAGTTAGGGAAAGCACTGGGCATGGCTTCACACAGCAGGGAACTCATTGAGAGGGACTATGCAGGTACAAGGGGATATTGAGCTCTGCTGAATTAAGAGGTGAGTCGGGAGCTTCTTAATCGCTATATTGCTTGACAATAGGTGAATGTGGCTTTCATTATAGATAGAGTTTACATACCCTTTAAAGCATGAGCCAAAAGTTAATTTAAAGCAATAGCTAATTGCTGTCACTTGCAAATTATTTGTAGGACAACCAAAATTATAACTAGCTCTTCTTTGTAGCGATCATACCAAATAATGTGATTTTAAAACTTATTATTGTCATTCAAAAGTTCCTCCTGACTAACAAAAAAGGAGTAGTAAAGGCAGCTCACATAATTATTCCCTTGTTTAGCAAATAACACCTGTAAGCTGAATAAAAATAATTATGAGTCTAAGGGAAATATATTAACCAAAAATGTAAACTAAATATTAAATATAATGAATTGCTGGATATCAAACCTTTACCATAAGGGGAGGAAGATTTAGAGATTTTACAGACTATTTGATGAAGTTTGCGAAGCTTGTACATTCATATCATTATGAAATTTGTATCACAATTAGATGAAGAATATAATTCATGCACTAAACAACTAGAGAGAATTTCACAGAAGGAACAAATGGCTAATACTATGGGTCTAACCTGCCCACTGACAGCGCATGTGCAGATCTAAAAAAAAATGACTGCGCATAAATTTTCAGAAAATTGGGAATTGGGCGTATACATTGTCACATTATACGTCACACACAAAAGGGATCCAATCAGGGAGTTTGGATGACTGCTCATAAACTCTGGATCTTGGAAATTAAGGCAATAAAAGCAGAAAAATGATAAGTCAGTTTATACTCTTCAACATAGCTATAGACAGTGTATAAATATAGTGCATATACATAAATACATATACAGGTAGTCCTCAGGTTACGACGGCCTTGAGTTACGTCGTTTCGGGGTTACGACGCTTTATACGATGCCTTGTTCCGACTTACACGGTTTTGCGGCATAAGTCGAACTGTGTGCAACCATGTCTTGTTCTGACTTACACGGTTACTTACCCGCTTGGTCCGTTCCGTTCCGTTCTCACAGCGGCGCGTCTTCCGGGTTGCGGCCATTGTCGCTGCCTTGCTATAGCCATTGTTCCTGCCTTGCTACAGCCATTGTTCCTGCTTGGCTTGCCTGGTCTCCCTGCCTGTTTGGTTCATCTTGGGAAGAATTCCATAGTCCTGTCCTGGAACTCAGTCCTAGGGGCCGTGGACTGGGTTCTCCCTAACCTCCTTGCGGGGACTCTAGGCGAATACCGGGGGTTCCTTAGACTCCGCGCCTTAGACTCTGTTTGCCTCTGTGGAATTTATGGTTGCTACCTCCTTCTCCTAAGTGTACATTCTGACAATCCTAACAGCGTGCAACCATACTGTATGAACGTATGATCCGACTTACATCAAAATTCGGTTTACGACGCCACGTAAGAACGGATCAACGTCGTAAGTCGAGGACTACCTGTAATACATTACATACCTAAAAGCTTATGTTTCGATTGTAAGATCTATAGGGCAGGAACCTTCCTCCTCTTGTTTCAATTACAGTTTGGCATTTGGAGTGAAATTTATTGAACTCGGAGAGACCGCTTTGGGTCTTTTCCGATTTTACCGGGAGAAATCTCGCATTGTTCTCGCAAGACTTCTCGAGATCGAGTTTTTTGCTCTTGATTTTTCTATTTTTTTTTTGATGGAAAGTTAGCCAATACTTTGCATTAGTAGCATGGCTACTAATCCACTTGGGATCGAAAACTCAATCCCGAAATCTCGAAAGAATTCTTGCTAAACAATGCAAGATTTCTCCCGGTAAACTCGGAAAGACCCAGAGCGATCTTTCCGAGTTTAATAACTTTCGCCCTTATAGTGATGTATCTTCATGACTTTGTGCTTGTAATTTACTTAACTTGTATTATATTCAACACTTTCACATATCTGTATTAGAATTTTATTGCTGAATTATACAGTGCTGCATATTAATTAATAATAAAATGACATATATACAGTATAGATATATATATATCTATACTGTATATATACAGTATATACAGTATCAGTTGCATTAGAGTCAGTTGCTGTTCCTATGAAACTTTTTAGACTTTTGTTTAAGTATTACTTTGCTTCAGAATGTGACATTTAACTTGTTTTACCTTATGTTTATTCTCAGGGAAACGCATTGCCAAAGCTGTTTCACACCTCAGTGAAGACAAGGCAGCTGAAGCAAGCTTAATCCTGATATTAACATTGATATGTCCAGGGGTTCAGACATAAAGAAAAAGGCAGGAAATAGTTTTTATCCTCTTGGATCACTTGATGTTTAGTGTCACTGACTGCAGCTGCCAGAGAACGGTAGGTGTTCAAGGAAAACAGTGATAGTGTTGCAATGGACCACAAAATGTGAACTCAGAAAAACATTTATAATACGTAACTTTTCCTTGTTCAAAATGAAATGTAAAAAAGGGCTAAGATAACAACAAGCAACATATGTATGTATGTATATATATCATTATAATTCTGAATATAATTTGTGCTATGCAGAAGAAAGCAGTGTTAGGGCAGTGTAGATGCCCTATTTACAGACTTGGGAACTTGCTGGGTCTCACCCAGAAACTCCAGTTCACCGAGGAAATCTTCCAGATCTCTGGAGTAGGGTCTGTTATATGTAGCTACAACCTAACCTTACCTGTTCCATTGAAATCCTGCCCTATTTAGCCCCCTCAGCAAACTAACTCTCCATTATTAGCCCCACCCCCACTATGACATAAATCACGCCATTAACCTGGTGCCTCAGTCACCCAAATCCAGTAGATATTTTCGATTTTAATACATTTCGCCCTTTAGTGTGTTTGTGAATAATAGGAACAATGTACTGAATAGCAATAGCATTAAACAATGTAGCTTTTAACCATATTGCATTGTTAAATACAAATTTATTTCTTGCTTTGCCTTAATTTTTACAGCGGGCATATATATTTTTTTTCATTATTTTTATCAAAAAATAAATTACTTTTGAGAAATAATATTAAAGAGGAACTTTGGCTTAATCCCTTATTAAATGGATCGGTCTGATAGATAAGAATACAATAAGAATACCATTTCATTTAAAGTCCTAAGAAGGTTAGTTCCCCTGCGTTACATTGTTCCCTAATAGTAACGAGGCACCCATTTTGCTGTTATGAACACATCACCTCCCTCAATTAGACACTAAATTATAGCTTTCTCTGGCTTAACCTTGGTTAAAAATCAGGTACAGTATAATCTCTTAATATTTTCTTTTCTATTGGTTTGTAGACTCAATGGATTTATCCACCTGCGGGGAGAAATCGATTAAAGCTTATATTTTAGGTTTAAACATGAGCAGCATCATTTTTTTGCTGGACAATACATTTTTATAAAGAAGATTTAGAATAATAAAAGTCATTTGTAAATAAAGGAATATAGGATTAGTGCCAACTGTTTTAACTTGGCAGCTGGTGGAGGCATTGAATACAGCAATTAGAGATTAATAAAACATTTCTGTTTGAACTGTTGTTATAGACGAGTCATTTCCCTCCATGTACTGTCCTTGTCAACTCCCTTTTTTGTTTTAATCGGTTTTATTACGACCTTCAACTTGGCTTTATAAGTAACATTATTGCATTTACATAAATACAAAGTTTGGTTCTTTTGTTGGAGTTTTAATAAACTTGGAAGTGAAATGTAATCAAAGAGACCAACACCATTAATTGTATTGTATTTGTTAATTTATATAGCGCTGATATATTACACAGTACTTTACAGAGGTTCATCATTCACTTCAGCCCCTGCCCCATGGAGCTTACAATCTACTTTCCCTATTCAGTCACACACAGATGTATGTGTTTGGATTTTGGGAGGAAACTCACGCAGGTGCGGAGAGAACATACAAACTCCATGCAGATGAACATACAAACTCCATGCAGATATAGTCCAGGGTGGAATTGTACCCAGAACCCAATGCTGCAAGGCAGCAGTGCCAACCCCTGATCCACCGCACTGGTATAGATTACCATTATCACCATTTTCCAACCTTGTTCATATGTTTTTGGTTTGGTTATTGGTACTTAACTTACCAGTGACCATTTTCAATAAATAAAAAGTAGATTATGATTATAAAACTTGTGTGTAATCATGAACTGCAGAACAGAATCCCAGTGACTGGTAACAAAAAGCAGTAATTCACTGGTAATTGCAGGAATATAAGTCTCAGTAAACCTGACAGTCTAGAAATACAGTTAATAATGTTAAAATGTAGCCTTGCTGGTTAAGAAATACTTGCAGGCAAAGGCAGGTGCTCTGCAATTAAGGTAGTAAGTTCTAGCAGTGTGCAATTCTGGGAGTGAACAAGGAATCATCAATAAACTCAATTAGAGGGGTGCAGGGTGTGGAGTCTAAGACACACGTGGTTTTCACCCAGAGCCCCTGTATGGAGTTTAGGCCTTAGCTGCGGTACTATGTCCAGGACCCGGCCCCTGGGCTTGTTGTCCACAGATGGTGAGGTACCAAACAGATAACAGGAAGAGTAGTCATAATTCAAGCTGAGATTATGGCAAGCGATAAATGAGCAGAAATGGTAGTCGAAGCGAAAGGGTTGAGGCAGGCAGTGTACAGGCAGTGTCAAGATACAGGCAGAGGTCATACACGGGGAAACTGAAACTTAAATAAAAGCACTCAGGAACATAGTCCTATAATCGGGCAATGTCCTTGTCATCTAGATCCCTTAAATAGCCCTTTTGGCTGGAGAACATTTGCGATGCAATGCCACGACCGCATATGTTGCAACTGAGAAAAGACACATGCGGAGCTACGCGCACCAACAGATCCTGTCGAACACAACTAGAATGGACACAAGATGGCAGCCGTGACAGATGCCAACGCTGAGCAATAGAGGAGGAAGGAGACAGGTGAGTAGATACCCTAACAGTACAAAACTGCATTAAATTTCCACCTGCTCCAGAATCCAGGACTGCAGAACAGTAGAGCCTTTTACCATCAATGTAAAGGCAGACAGGGATCTGTACATTAATATTAGACACTTGAAGTTGTGAAAACTGGTTATTCAAATTGGAGTTATTTCTGGAGCATTGCATGAAGGCATTTAACAGGGCATAGTCTATAAAAATGGCCAATCTTGCCACAGTTGAAACACAAATTTCAAACGTGATAGAGCCTTTTCTCTTGCATGGTAAGGGATTCTTTACTAGCACCCAGCTTCATAGATTTAGGTTTAGGCCCCTGGAGCAAGATGGAAAGTGTCCAAGAATAGAAGGATAAGCCTATACTTGCTCCTTGCACCCCACTTGTAAACACATATCAATTTTTGTTGCCAGCTGAATAAAAGAATTTACATCTTCAGGATTATCAACATGAGTAAATTCATCCTTCATTTCTTCTGAATAACCTCTGTGGAAATGGAACGCTTGAGAAGCATCATTCCTTTTAGTGTCTGTTTCCCGCCTTCTGAACCCTGCTGCATACTCAGCAACTCATCTCTTTCCTTGTTGCAGGTGAAGTAGATTCATTTCAGATGTCAAAAATCGTTTGGGATCATCAAAAATTGATGACATGGACTGGAGAATTGCAGACAGGTCATGTAAAAGTGGGCTCCGTTGGTCAACTTTGGGTGATGCCAAAGCAAGAACCTCTACAATGAACACTTAAGAAAAAAAGGTATCCTGATCAGGCACACCCATAATAATAAGTAAGCATCTCTATACATAAATATGTGTATAAAAAGGCATCCTTTATTGCATATAATTAGAAACAATTAAAAATACAAACAAAATAGACATAAGTGCTACCATATGTTAATAATAAAGTATTGAAAAAAATAGGATAATCTGGTACAGTAAATAATAGTAGAGTGAGTTAAATTAACACAGGACTTAAAATCACTGAACGTCTAAATAAGTAAAGTTAGTGTGATTCTCAGTGGACTAAACAACATCCGGACGTAAGTATTAGGTAGAGTAAGGGCGTAGAACACAGTAACTCTTTACCAGCCCTGTGGATACCCGGTGAGACAGTCTCTTAATGGTGCACCAGGTACGCACAGTATCAATGGTTGAATCAGGAATTCAACTTTAAAAAGAAGGTTTGGGGAAAGCATTTACCCCTTCCCTTATTCCCCAACCCCCTGGTGGTAGTAAGTCTAAAACATAAAAAAGTACATACAGTATAGGGCTATGTCCTAATCTAAAGGCTTCCAACTCAAACATCTTGTACAGTGTGCATTTTATCATGTTCTTCCTCCTACCCTACTGGGCAAAGGGTAGAGTTAATGGGATCTGTAACTGACCCCCTTCAGGATTCACCTGCTAAGCAGAAGGTTAAAGTCAGTTTTTTTTTTCAACCATTACACTTTGCGTGGAACTCCAGTGGGCATAGAAGCTGTGGCAAAGGTATTTTAACCTTCTTCACAGGGTTGGGGGTATGAGTTCCTGTGAACACTTCATATATTTAAATATTCCCTGTTCCCCTCTCTGCTATGGGTAAGTAACTGTCCCCCGCTTAGGGAACTGGCAGCTAGCTCCACTTGAATAAGAGGTGAGGTTGAAAAAGCAGAAATATGGACAAAAAGATGTCCAAAGGTGGTAAAGTGCCCTGGTTAATCATTGAAAAGTAGACTTGGAATTAATTCAAATGAGAAGTGATAAATAATAAACAGGCAAAATAAAGATCAATGTACAAATTAACGAATAAATAATATTAAAGAATTATTCAAAAAAGTGTCCTTTTAAAATGTGTCCTTTAAAATGACAAAAAAGTCCTGCCTGTACAACAGTTGTGGTATTCCTGCGACATCCACTGAGGCAGTCTGCCCTGCACGCCTCGATTAGAAGTAATTCTGTAATCCGTGGGTACGAAGTGGTGGATGCGCTGGTAAGTATATGAAAGTAGAGACAGGGGAACTCCCCTAGTGTAATACCATAAGGTATGTTTGTGATGAAATAACTTGTGCAAATATGTGCATATATAAAAACATAAATTGAATAGGTGTATATGCAGTGAGCACAAATACAAAACACTTAGATGACCATGCTTGAGCAGTGAATTCAATTCAAGTATTCAGCTTCATCAGGAGAAAAATACAGTGTATGATACATACACTGTATTTTTCTCCTGATGAAGCTGATTGTATCGGCGAAACGCGTTGAGAAAAGTGCATTAACCTTTGGAAAGACGTTTTTAATCGTGACAAGCGCTTGTTACATGTTACTGGATGTGAGTATATTTATTACATTAAAATTATGATTTTAAAGCTGTACTGCACCATGTCCGTTTAATCTCTTCTTACATGTGAACTAACGTTGGAGAGAAGTTGAAAGGATCCATCCTGGTTTTGAGTTGTCAACTTATACTCAGTGCTATTTAACAAGCACCATCTGGTGAGTGCAAGCACAAAAGGGGGGTTCACTTCCCTAGCACTACCAGTACAGAATAACAATAACAACTAATTGCACAATCACACTCTCAGAAATTCTCATGATCAGTGCACAACACAATACTTGAATTGAATTCACGGCTCAAGCATGGTCATCTAAGTGTTTTGTATTTGTGTTCACTGCATAATACACCTATTCAATTTATGTTTTTATATATGAACATATTTGCACAAGTTATTTAATCACAAACATACCTTACGGTTTTACACTAGGGGAGTTCCCCTGTCTCTGCTTTGATATACTTACCAGCGCATCCACCACTTCGTACCCATGGATTACAAGAGGTGAGGTTGAGTGGTTCTGCTTTGACTCTCTAAATCATAATATTTCCAACCCCACCCCCACTGTTCAAAGAAAATTGGATCTAATTATAGATCCCTCCCATGGTATATGCCTACATGGGGTGAGATAAGAGATCTATTATTTTCATTGCTATTTTTGGCTTTTAACTGTTTGCTGGTCACCTGATTTTTTATATACTTTCTTGCTAGGCTTTTGTAACAGTTTTATTGGTGGTTTGACTTTTAACTATTTCATTGCCAGTTATATTTTGTTGTTTTTTTAATTCCATAGAAATGTTAAATACATACAGCACTATTCACGTGGTCTTTTCCGTGCATGTGAAAATTTATAAACGTCTGTTTCTACAAGCTTTCCTGCTCAATAACTGATTTTAACCTTCATTTTAGAAAACGTGGGATGCTTTCCATAAGCCGTGCCTTATTGAGTGCCATATGCCATTATATATATATTTTTTTTTTTACTATCATAAAAACTGGCACAATAAATTTTAATTTTAACAAATCATTATTGATTACACTGTCATCGTGAACAGACAGGATACCTGCCTTCCTCCTCCAAGTATGGAATACTTTGGTTACCAAAGACAGATGGTGGAGGATTTCCTAAGGATGTAATTATTCTTTGAAGAGGTAATACATCTGCCCCTTCACATATTTAATCATTTTGGAAAATATACTCCCAAAATATCTACAAAAGTATCAAAATGTTCAGCTATAGAAAGGAACAGACTGTACTTTTTTTTGTTAGAGTTAATAAATAGATTGAATCTTGCATAAGGAATATGCCAGACATTGCACTGTTATGAGTATCCATTCACTTTATAGGGGTCTTTTGTCTTTCCATTATTTTAGATCTGCTTGGTAATAAAAACTGCTTTCAGTTCCCACCTTCTTATCAATGACTTATCCCAGGTGACATACATCCTCACTACAACACTACAGCTACCTTGTTGCAACAGTTCAAGTTTTGCTATTGGTGCCTTGCTTATCAGAGGTTCTTTTTATTAAGGAAAGTCAGATTTACCATACAGAAGTTGATCGTGTTGGTACATTACCATTTCTGTCCGTTTAATGATTGTGTCTCTGTATTTTCCCACATAAAAACAGATCATTACTTTCATCTGCCCAGGTCTGTGCCAACTTGTATAAGGTAGGGTATCCACACCTTACTTTAGGCAGTAGAGTTGTACACCGTGTTAGCCATAGATTTAAATGAAGACAAGAGAGTACAGGTGATACCTTTTATTAACTAACAAAATAGATGGTAAATGCAAGCTTCAGAGGCTCCTAAGGTCTCTTCATCAGGCAATAATATGGAATATATTATATATATATTATAATATATCCATATTCTCAGTTCCATATTGTTGCCTGATGAAGAGGCCTTAGGAGCCTCGAAAGCTTGCATTTACCATCTATTTCGTTAGTTAATAAAAGGTATCACCTGTACTCTCTTGTCTTCACACCTTACTTTAATATAGAAAATATAATATATTAGACCAATAAGCTAGTGCACCTCCCTTTAAGGCAAAAAGTGAGGTTTAGTTACATAGAATTCATAATATAATATTATAGCTTCCTACCTGATCGAGGTACCCTACATTAGCATAACCCTAGCCTTTTTAGCAATAGTAGATATAACTTACCCTTCCTTGGAGCAGCTATTTGTGACATCCAAGACTACATGCAGTTTCTATTCAGTATAATTGTGTGCAACAACATCTGGCCTTTTATAGTAACCTGTGTTGGGGAAAACATTTTGGGGGTTATTGACTAAACTCCAAATTGTTACGTAAAGGTGTGAGTTCGCCACTTTCCCATATTTGGTTATTCAGCAAACTCTGCGATGTGGCAAATTCACCAGTTAACGACAATTCAACACTACACAATAGATGGCTTCTGACGCAGTTGTGAATTTGCTATGGGAATACTGACGCAGTCACAAATTTGCTATTGGAATTCTCTGTTTAGTCAGTAAGGAGTAGAGAATCAGGGTGTAGCTACCCAAAGAAATGAGAATTCACTTCCACAGTCAAATTCTCACTTTGATCAATAACCTCTCTGGGATCTTGCCAATGTGGGGATACCTTGACATGGTGGCAAGCATATCATAGTATGCATACAATGTCACTAACTGTCAGGATCCGGAGTTCTGTTTGTTTTTTACCACTATCCATAAGTATCAGGATACAGAGTCTTGTCTTTGTTCACTATCCTAAGGCTGTTTAAATGATACACCTCCTCTTGTTTGCTCTTTTATTACAGAGTTTTCAGTAAGTGGATGTTTTCTGTGAGCTAAAGTTCTGAACTATTATTTTCCGGATATGTTTACCTGTGTTCTAAGTCCATGTTAAAGCTGCTGTGCTATCTGCTCCTGCCAGTCTACCATGAACTGGGACTTCCAATCTGGCATCTTTTTCACTGCATTTCCCGGGGATTCACAGCTTTGCCTGTCAGCAGCTCTTTTAGTCCAAGTTACTCAGAGCGCCCTGTTTCTGGCTGAACTTGAATCTCTGATGGTATTGAGTTCCGCTAACTGTGGATTTTGTCAATTCAGTAGGGTTTGTATATGCTCCATACCGACTGAGGGGGTAATTCAGCAATGTGTGAAGTGAGCTCCGGATCCTTCACATCACTTCGCACATACTGTTATGCGCTCGCTGATGTCCTGCACTCAGACATCAGCAAACGTTTTAAAGGAATTCCAGTCTCGGCGAGACCACTCGAGTGGAATCCCTTTAAAGCGTTTGCTGATGTCTGCGTGCAGGACATCAGTGAGTGCATAACAGCATGTGTGAAGTGATGCGAAGGATCCGGAGCTCACTTAGCACATTGCTGAATTACCCCCTGAGTCTCAGAGAGATGTCCCCTGCAGGGGGTGCACATGCTCCTTACAGACTGGGTCTCAGAGATATATTTTCTACATAAAAAAGAACACAATACTGTCCATTTTGTCTGCTTTGTCAGGTGGGAGGTTATTCATCAAAGCACAAATTTGCAGGTGTAGCAAATTCACATTCCTTTGCTCTTACAGATTTGCTACTACTTATTCACTGAACAGAGAATTCCCTCTCTTGGCAAAAAAGCAAAAGGAGACTGTCTGTTTTCAACACCTTGTCAGGCATAGTAAAACAGTGGGGGCAGTGGGCAAATTCCCCAAGCAAAGTAAAGTGACACCATTTTCCCATGATTCTGTGTATAGGAGAAAATGTCACTATAACTATTTTTATTGTTAGCAAAGACAAGGGAGTATCACCTATACTCCCGTGTCTTTGCTTAATATCACCTATACTCCCGTGTCTTTGCTTAATATCACCTATACTCCCGTGTCTTTGCTTAATATCACCTATACTCCCGTGTCTTTGCTTAATATCACCTATACTCCCGTGTCTTTGCTTAATATCACCTATACTCCCGTGTCTTTGCTTAATATCACCTATACTCCCGTGTCTTTGCTTAATATCACCTATACTCCCTTGTCGTTGCTTAAATCTATGGTTAACACGATGCATAACTCTATTACTTTTATTGTTCAAACACTGGTAATAGGTAGGTTTGCAATATTTAGGTCCCCACTATTGTGCCGTATTAAAGTCACCTACATTGCACAAAGTGTTAATGAGAATTCTTTTACATAAAACCATTCCTAGGTTGATGTCACTTGATGTCTATATTTTCTTTGTCTTTTGATTGTACAGTTATCTTATGCCAAACAACAACACTGCTGTCAGCCCCCCTACTTTGCCACTTTGTAGTCGGAGCACTACACTTTACATTGGAGAAGTTGCATGGATACAGGTGATGGGTAGAGGTGTGTAAGTATGCTGTCATTGCTGAATACACAAAGCTAGGGTGAATAGACCTGAATACCTTTGCACAATTTTTCAAATTTTGATGTAAAACCTGAGCAAGTCATTTGTGCTGCGGTGTAACTTCATATTATTTAATATTAGTGGCACACTTGACAGAGTTAGTGGACAAAATAAAGTCTGGTGACAATTCTGGTGAATTCATACCTTAACACAGGTCATGAATTATTACTCGTTTGCAATAACAAACCCCTCCTAACTGGGACATTATATATTTTTTTAATACACTCAAACCATGTTTCTCGCTATGGTAATCCGCTGTTTGCGAATTCTACAGTCGAATTCGCACCTTAGTGAATAATTCCCGAAGTCTGAAGGAGGACGTGCTTGCACAGAGTTAATGAAGTTCTAACTTTTGTATATACGTATATGCTGTCACCACACTTTTACACAGCCTATTACTGCCACTGGCCTCACTGACTTTCCCTCTCCTCCAGAAACAGTTTTAATGTAACTATTTCTATGCCTAAACCCCCATGTGCTCTGAACCAGAAAGGCAAACAGTTCCCCAGACCATGGGTTCAATATTTATGCCAAATTAGACCCATCTCCCCATAATAAGTACTCAAGAGGCTGATTTGTTGAGATAGACTGGCTGCAGCTGTTCTTTATTAAACAATTCTGCTAATAACATTATTTATTTATGGCAATTGTGCTGCAATATGCCACACTATCGACTGCTATACATCAGACTGTGCTCATTAATCATTATGCAGAACTTGACTTCATCCTAGCATGAATGCACTAAATTAAAATATACACAACTGACTTCACTGCACAGTGTGTGAACTGACATGCAAAGCAGCACATTTATTTGAGGATGAGTATTTGCTCTTTAATATCAGCTGAGAATTCTATTTTTCATTCGTGTACGTAGAATCTGAACACAAGAGAAGTCTTGTCATATCTTGTTGAGACTAAGGGGAACATGTAAAAGATTTTACGCTAGTTAATGCAGGAGAAGCAGCCTATTTTTTATAACATACCAGTTCACTGTTCTTATTTACTAAGGGAAATGAAAATTGACAGTGAAACAGGGTGAATCTATACGGTTGAAATGATTTTAAAGTAAATATACCTTATTCTGTTTTGCTCCAGTTTAGTAAAAATTCACTATAAAATGTTCAACCTTCAGTTTATACAGACAGTGACATTTGACTACACTGTCATTTAGAATATGAAAGATAGAAATGTATATTTTTATATTGTATGTATTGAGAATGTACATTGTTATGTTTAGAATTGATTCTATATTGGTATTAACACCAAAGGCCTTAGCTTTCATCCTCATGAATGTTGAGTGAATCTCTACAAGACCAGTTGCACAATTTAATTCTTACAGCTAATTAAAGGTGTTTATCTACATGACTTCCCCGACTAAAGCAAGCAATAACTGACCAAGTGTAACAATGGCTAAGGAAATTCTTCTTCTTGTGTAACACTGAACAATATCATGATGATTTAATCCAAAATGAGTGAAACACATCCAACACTCTATACTTTTGCTTTCAGGAAGCAATTATTCCCATGTGTCCTGACAGTCATAAATGTAAAAGTAAAACTGGAAAGACTGGTTGCTTTAGTGTAGGTCACAAGCTACAAATGTATTGTTAGTGCCCTTTGTCAAATGTGCATACAACAGTATTACAAGGATATCTGAAGATACAAGTATTTGATCCTCTTTGAATCTGTTCTAAAACTTAAATCACAGAAATATTTTTGTGTTTTCACTTCATCCATATAAAAGAAAATGTATTTTAAACCATACACATGCTGCAGGACTCTGCACCAATAAACTGCTATACTTGCAAAATACCTGCAGTCAAAAGCCATGCAGTTAAACTAATTTCTAATTAGCCTTGTAGCACAGAGATTTAATGTATGTTAAGGGATAAACTTGTTAGAGCATTCTTTCAGAACTGAACTGCTAGACAATATACAAGCTTCCTGCCCTGTAATCATGTTAACCAGTGCTTATTTTGTAAAAAAATATTTGCCGGTACTGCTCCTAACGCAGCACTAACACAGCCAGCCACTGTCTGTCTGAATGACCTGATCAGTCATCAGATTTTCCGGTATGCCGTACCGGCTCGTACCACCACAAAAAAAGCACTGATGTTAACAACAAAACACACATTAAATAGGCTGAACAGATCACCCCTTTAATATGGAAAACTTGGCAAAATTGTGTTAATATTGTGTCTTTTTAATGCATGCTCCCTAACTAATACATCTACTTTAATACATGATCTGTTTTGCTTCAGCTCACTTCACTTACTAGCAGAAACCTGGTCCTCACCTCATGATGATGCTACTGAATCTTCCCTAACTCATGGAAGCCTCTCCTTCTCCCACACTCCACATTCTGTAGGACAAGTTGCTGGAGTTGGACTCATCCTTACCTCCAGCTGTTGCTTCAGATGCATCACTACCTCAGACTGCTTTACATTTTCTTCCTTTGAGGATTTGTGGAATAAATCCTGTTCACAGGCAGATATTATGTATTAAAAGTATCTGCTTTTGTGCCTTAACTCCTCTCTATCCCTATCTAAGCAAACCTATTATAGCACTCTCATAAACCAAAGCAAATCAAGTCCCTGTCACCTATTTTCCATATTAAACACCCCCCCACCACCCTCAGACACACTAACCCCTCTATAATCCCCTCAAGAATTTGATGATTTATTTGAAAGGAAAGATGACAGTAACCACAAGCATATTGAAAATTCTTCTAACAACACCAACATAATTTTACCTTAACCTCTATCACAGTTTCTGAATTATTTTGTTCCTGTATGAAGTTTCTCAACTTCTTTCTAACCCCTGTATCACAACTTGCTTGTTTGATCTCATGCCTTCTTCTTTACTTAAACACTGCCCTTGTACCAGCCCTAATGCACTTGTTCAACTCTTTCCTGTCCTCTGGAATTTTTCCTTCTTCATCTAAACATCATTTTCATCATTAAACCCATCGTTAAAAAAAGCTACACTGGATCCTGTATGTCTTTCTAACTATCTTCCTGTCTCTCTCTTGCCTACAGCTTCTAAACTTCTGGAACATCTGGTCTGCATCCTTGTCATTAACTATCTGCATGCCCATCATCTCCTGGACCCAATGTGGTCTGGCTTTTGACCAGGGCACTTTATGGAGACTAGCTGTGCAATCTTGCAAATGATCTACAGGTTGACAATCCCAAGGGTCACTTTTCTATTCTTATTCTCCCGGACTTATCATCTGCATTTGATATTGTTGATCCCTCACTTATTTTACATATTCCCCATGCATTTGGTGTCTGTAATCAAGCTTCATCTTGGCTTTCCTCTTACCTCAATGATTGCTCATTTTTTGTTTCCTATACTAATGACACTTTGTCCCACTTAGGGTGGAGGTGTCTCAAGGCTCTTTCCTTGGCTCCCTCTTGTTCTCCCTATACATTCTTTCTATGGGTGATCAGCTCATTTAGGGGGAAATTCACCATTGAGCGAAGTGAGCTCCGAATCCATCAGCTCACTTCGCACATGGTGTTATGCGCTCGCTGATGTCCTGCACACGGACATCAGTGAGCACTTTAAAGGGATTCCAGTGTCGGAGAGACCAAAAGAGTCGCCTCGCCGAGACTGGAATCCCTTTAAAGCATTTGCTGATGTCCGCGTGCAGGACATCAGCGAGCACATAACAGTCAGTGTGAAAAGGATTCAGAGCTCACTTCGCTCAATGGTGAATTCCCCCCTTAGTTTTCAGGATCACTTGTATGTAGCTGATACCCAAATTTACTTATCCGCTCCTGCTTTAACACCGGAAATACAGACTCAAATTTCTAACTGTCTCCTGGCTATCTCCTCTTGGATTACCCAGTCAGTGCCATCTAAAATTAAATATTCCTAAAACTGATTTGATTATTCTTCCACCAAAACCTGCCCCTACTCCAACCTTTTGTATTCTAGTTGATGGTGTATTCATAAACCCTGTTAATTCTTAACTCTGCTTTTCTTCTTCTCTAAACACATTGCTACCACTGCTAAGAAATGTCAATTTTTCCTTTGTAACATTGCCAATATCAGCCCCATTCTCTCCCAGGCTACTGCTGACACTCTTATGCATCTTACCTGCTGATGCAGTGCCCTGCTATCTGGCTTTTCCAGCTTTGCTCTTCACCTCATTCCAGGCTGTTCTAGATTCTGCTTCCAGAATTCTCTCTCCCCAGAAAGGACACTCTTTCTCCCAAACTCTCTCTGTCCCTTAGGTTTCCATTAATAAAAATATTATTTATTTGTAATTGTTTTTATAATATATTATATATAATACACACACACACACACACATATATATATATATTATCCTTAAGTAGCTATTTATGATTATGGATGTATTTATAGACCAATGACCCATCACTTTGTTACAGCTCTTATTAACTACCTATCTCTGTAAGCCTTCTTCCCATTTAGATTGTAAGCTCTATGGGGCAGGGGTTTTCATCCTCTTGTTTCAACCACTTGGCACTTAAATTTGGGCGAAATTTACTAAAGTTGAAAATAATTTGGTGGTACTTTATAAATAAAATTATACATACAATACATACACATGTACCATGCCAAACATATAACAGGACCTCCATATGTTATCAAGAAACGTATTATTATTGTTCTTAAAAATGCAATAGCCAAAACTATGAGAAAATGAACTGCCTATATGCATTTCTTGTATGGATGGTAGCGCTTAATTGATCCTTTATAACAATATTGGACAGCTCACTGTGTGAGGCAGGTATACAATGACACGTCACATATCGGCCATAAATAATCGCAAAACTTTTCAATCTGAAAAATCATTAGGGGTAACTTAGCAATGCCATGACCTGCTGTAAATAAGTGGATATATTCATACAAATTAGGGCATAGTTTGTCTGTAGATCACGCATGGGGATTTATGTGGCAAGCACAACATAGATCAGAACCAGACTAAACATGGAAAGGTTTTGCTGAGTATTTTTGTGCTAAGCTTTACTGATCTGTCAGATGGTGAAAATATAATAATGGATTTTCTAACAATTTTTTTAAGCAAACAAATGTAAGAAACAGAATCAGGTCTGAAAAATCTGCTACCATTTACTATTGCTGAAGCATTTAGCAAAGTCATGGAAAAAAACACAGTATGGGTAGAGACAGAGAGAAAAGTAAAACATTTAATAAATCAGTCCTGGAATCCATGTGAAATACATGCAAATTAGTCCCTCCAGAAGGAAACACGGTGCTTGTCATGTTGTAGAACGTGACATGGGGAAACACAGCAACATTTGAACACTTTCCTTCCATCAAACAAAATAAATTGGTCTAAATTGCAAAACAGTTAACTTTGTATAATCCTAGAGAGAGAGACGAAATTTTGCAGTTTTGATCTGACCTAATGTTTTGGGTTTGAATGTAGTGCAAAAGTCTTCTCAGAGGAGATAATCACATAGTATGGGACAAATAGATACCATTTCAATATAAAGCTAGAATTGGAGCTCCTGGAAAAAGATATGTAAATCCCTCCTTTGTGCCCCTGTGGCCAACTATGCATCCAGAGACACTAGCTTGTGACAAAACAAGGTTTAATGGTACCCAAGATGATAAAATGCACCCCCACCAGAAGTCCCCAATAACAATTCCCCATACAGTGCAGCAGTTTCCCCAAATTTTG
Organism: Pipa parva; assembly: GCA_019650415.1. Lineage (NCBI taxonomy): Eukaryota > Metazoa > Chordata > Amphibia > Anura > Pipidae > Pipa > Pipa parva. Next base: position 17,797 of record WMED01006799.1, read on the forward strand.
CCCCATAAAATTCAACTGTTCCTCCCCCATATACTGCAGGGCAGCAGTTTTCCCCATAGTGCCCTATACTGTGCATTAATTTCCCCCCTTTGTGCCCAAAATAAAGCAGCGTTTCCCCATTTACTAGTACAGCTATGTAGCTGTATTTTCATTACCATATCATCCCTTTAACCAGGTGCAGCTCAGTAATGAATTAGAGCTATGTAACTGTATTTTCATTACCATATCATCCCTTTAACCAGGTGCGGATCAGTAGTGAATTAGAGCTATGTAGCTGTATTTTCATTCCCTTATCATCCCTTTAACCAGGTGTGGCTCAGTAGTGAATTAGAGCTATGTAGCTGTATTTTC
>WMED01006800.1:0-18147 GCA_019650415.1 Pipa parva
GAAGTGCAGGCACTGATGAATGATGTCATCAAGCCTGCTTCAGGGGAGGAGCCCTGCCATATCTATTCTATTGGAAAGTGAGCACTCCTTCAGTGTAGGCCATGGATCCGACCTGAAAACTGTCAGGTCAGGTCTGCAGCCTGCACTGAAGGACCGCTCGCTCGCTGGGGGGGAACAAGGAAAGCAGTGGTGGCGACGGTATGCGTGCCATAGGTTCACTATCGCTGATATAAGGCATTAGTATTTCTTGAATAATTTCTGTTATCGCGGGAACCATTGGCTTTATATTATTTTTTCTAGCCCTAATTTTCTGCATCAATTCAGTCTCAGTCTATCAATAATGAGGATAATTTTTGACCTGTTAAAAAGTACAATCTCTCACTATGGAACTAGGCCAAATACCTCAGGGGAATTCTTGTCCATGTCAGTGAGATCCTTGGAAAGCACGGACAAAGCTACATCCTTTTGCAAGTGCCAGAGAGTAGTTGAGTAGATCTCCATGCCTTCTACACGATAGTTCTCAATCCTTCGGACTTCTGAGAATACACGTTCAGCCTGTAGAAGAAAAATGGGTCATTCCTACAATGAAGTGAGATAAAGTAAGTGGACCAGAGACATACAGGTGAGGGAGTAGGTTTATGAGGGAGGCACATACACATATCCCAACTGCTGGGAGCAGGTACATTTCTAAGTACGCAAATGAGTGTTGATATCATGCGAGGGGGGTTGTTAACATTGATGAAAACAAGGGCTCTGCCAAATATGTGAGATAACAGGTTTAAAATGGTTATTCCATTTTAATGTTTTGTTTTTTTTGCAGCAGCTCTGCATAGCTGGTGACACTGGTCACGCTTAGGAGGAGAAAGGGGATGGAAGGAATGCAAGTGACAAATCAAACAAAATCATATTTTAAAAGAAGACATTTTTGGAAGAAAAAAAAAATCACTTAAAAACAAGAGTAATCATTTTAATTGTTACACCTTTTTTTGCTACCTAAATCTTCCTGTTTAACCTGGCACTTTTTTCTTTTCTGTAGTTCTCATTTCCCCTTTAACAGGCCTCAAGATATACAAGTCTATTCAGTATAAAAATATTAAAAGGAGAATTAAAGTTCTCATTATACTAGATGTGATTCTGAATGTGAGGTCCAAAAAAAAGAAGAAAAAAAAAAAAAGCACAGCAGCAGTATTAGATCATAATTCTGCTTCTTCGCATGCTCACATCGCCAATGTATAAGCAGAAAGGCAGAAAGTAAAGGGGACCGCAGTGCTGAAAGCTGAAGAAAGAGCAGCATCCATATATCTATATATTAGGGGTGTGCAATATGTATCTTTCACGATACTATCACACACAGAGATTAACCGATATTGCAAAACTGCAATATCGGGTAATCGTGTGGAGCTACCGGGAGGTGGGGTAAAGCAGCCGAGCTCAGCACACTTAGAAAGAAAAGGAGAGAGACTCACCCGCGCAGCCGCACTAACAGCCGATAGCTCATTAAAACGAAGTGAATATTCAAGCTCATGAATATTCACTTCGTTTTAATGAGCTATCGGCTGTTAGTGCGGCTGCGCGGGTAAGCCTCCTTTTCTTTCTAAGTGTGCTGAGCTCGGCTGCTTTCTTTACCCCACCTCCCGGAAGCTCCACAGGCGCGCAAAGGATCAAGCAACAGAGGAAGAAGAGGATTATCGGCAGTAATAAAAAAAAAATCGCGATATCGTTTTTTTGTTTTTTTTTTAATATCGCACAACCCTACTATATATACACACACATATATATATATATAGTATGTTTGGACCTCGCATGAAGTAAGTATCAACCCTAGTATAAAGAGCATTTTTGTTAATATTTAAGAGGACAATATGAGGCATCCACCCCCCCAGTGTTTAATTTAACACTTCTTACCTGAAGATACTCTGCAAGTTCAAAATAGGCCCTGCCAATCTGGCACAGGACCCAACCGGTGTTGTAGTGGTGTGATGGGAGGTGGCTCAGTATGTTTATAGCTTCTTTACAGTTGTAAGAACACAAGGCAACATATCCCTTCCCCATGTCCCGCAAGAGACTCATCAATCCTTCTGCAACAGAAAAAAAACTGAACAGTAATTAAATGTTCCCTTGTATACAGTCAGCAGTCTTTTACATGCAAGAAACACTGCATTAACAAACACCAAACAAATGCCTCAAGTGCATTCATAGCTGCAATATAATTAATCTGTGCGTCCTATTATTCTACCTTCAGTCTATAAAAGTATGAGATTTCGCTTTAAATTTGGGCCTTCAGCTCACTCCTGAATATGTACTATGTACCGTATAAAACAATGGGACTGGGTGAGGTCTCTTTTATAACGATTGCCATCAGTAAAGATACAGACAGAAAGCAATATATTTCATAAACGCAACTTCAAAGATAACATTTTTACGTGTGTTGTAATTTTACAATCCAATTTACGCTTATTTTAGAAAAAATTTTTTAAAATTGATAATAAAATCCATTTAATAAGAGTTAGTAATTAACAAATAATTAAATGGTTTTTTTTATTTTTGGTCATACTGTTCCTTTAAAGCACTTTAATTATCTGCCTCTTCAGACATGTTCTACCTTTTCTTTTGCCTCTGACGGGGCTCATGTCATCATCATTTCTTCCCATCAGTTCCCGCACATTACATTGCTAATTTATATCTCAGCACTCTACAACTCATTCTTTGTTACTCTACTTCTAATCCTGTATACAAATCCGACACCACCTATCTCTTTGCAAACAAATTTGAAACAGAATCATTCAATTTATATTTCTCCATTTAAAATGTAAATATGTAAAGCAATCATAATATTTCCCCAGATACATCCCCATCTCACCCGCTGCTGCCTTCTGTATAGTAAGTGCCTGGATCTGTGGGCCTACACTGGAGATTTTGCCCTCAGAAATAATTGATGAATCCAGTTTACTGATCTCCAAGCTTTCGTTCATGTTGGCCTGTGTCACACCACCTTTGCTGGTTTTACTTTTGGTTTTACGGTTTGGGATTTTAGGTGGAAATTTCATTTTAAGCTTTTTGCTGTTTTCCTGTGGTGGAGAAAAGTCAATGTTCAGTCAATGTTATCGTTATAGGACCAGAAAACCATCAATGCTAAGTACATTTCAAAAACTAGCAATAAAACGTCAGAGAACAAAGACAAACTCCCAACTTGTGACAGCTATTAACTTTGAGCGGAAACACTTGCGTTTCACTTTTTCTGTCTTGTCCTTACCTTGGTTGTGGAGCTGTCACTTGTAAAAAGACGAGAACTTCTTCGTGGTAGTGCATTAGGAGGGGCTGCTATCGTTGGGCTCAATACTTGAGGTGTGGTGCTAAAGGAGGGAAAGGCAATGTAAAAACATAGAAAGGACTCTGGGGAAATTGAATAATTAATTTCAGGATGGGGGAGCTGCTCAGTTAGTGAGCACAGACCTTGACTAAGGGAGGAGGGGCTAGGAATAGCTGCAAACCTCTTCAAGTGCTTGTTTTTTCTTCAATTATTATGACTGCTCTGCAAAATCGGTAAGCCTAAACCTGTCATTTTAACAGTTGTTGTACTTAATACAAGGTAGCCAATAAAAATAAAGCTTATAATTTACAGACTTCAGTATTCCCTTAAATACAGTCATACTGAAGTATGTAAATCAACCTAAGGCAGGACAACAAGGAACTGCTACAATACTATTTTCTATACAAATTGCCTACGTTCCCTGAAAACATTAGAAAAATAATATTTGCTTTTAGCATAAAATCTAATAGTACAAATTTCTCTTCACAGAAACAGAAAAGAAAAAATATGCAGAGGAAGCAGCTGCTCTAATGCATTGCTCCTTCTTACATCCACTCCAGCCTGCCAAACTCCAGCTGTTTTACAGTGCCAGCTGGAGAGAACTTATTCTAAATCAATTCTAAACACAAGCATGTCTAGAACAAAAATGCTTTACAAGGAGGGGTTTTCAACTTACTGATGAATCTATTTATTTTGTCTTACACTGGGAAACAATGGTACAGTAGGAATAAGTAGCTTCTCCCGCTCTGGGTTTTACTTGCCCCTGGCACTCTCCTCCAAATGCCAGTGTTAAACCCCAAGGAGAAAGCAAGACCCAATCACCTAGAACAGGGTTGTGCCGGCACTGGTGATTGACGTCATCACGCCTGCATCGGGGGAGGAGCGTGCACACGTCAGGGGAGGAGATCTCCTCTACGAGCGAGCACTCCTTCAGTGCAGGCAACAGATCTTGCCTGAAAACTGTCAGATCAGGTCCGCAGCCTGTACTGAAAGCAGGCTTGGCGACGGCTCGCGTGCCCTCTTTGGCACACATGCTATAGGTTCGCCATCTCTGACCTAGAAGCACCTGTGAATAGGGCTCTCAACAAGGAAACAAACTCTCACTTTATTATCCACAGACAATGCTCACAAGCAGCCCCATTGTTTTTTGTTACGGTGATTTAGGTAATACATATGCCCAATTTTTAAATCTTGTATAGTAACTATAAATGCTTTTGTTATTACTGTCCTTTTAACTGTGAACTTCTATAACTGTTTTCTCATTCCTCCTAAGTCCCAAGTCCTGCACTTCAGTAACACTGTACCTTTTTAGATACTAAAGGAAGCATATGATTCAGTTCTGAAAGGTATGCTATTATTCCCCAGAGCAGACATATAACAATGGGGAAATGGTTGAAATGAAAGTTTCTGCACAAGGAGATAGTAGTTTGATTAAATAGTTATGGAAATAATAGCTAAACAAGACAAAGAAGAGCCATTATCTACATTATTATTTATATTAGAAAAAATGATTTGGGATAAATAAATATCAAAAGATTGTTTTGATTTTCAAATTATTAATAATAAGAAACATTTGAAGGTCCTAGCTCTTTATAGAACTAGCCTTATATCCTTATACAGTTCACTGCACTCACTAAACTGATGGCTGGGTTGATCTGTGATGTTCAAACAGGTATGTAAATGGTGCACATGCTAAACTAATTTTACAGAGGTGCTGGTTCCTGGATGCCTGTCTGCATCAAAATACAGGTTTACACCCTAAAGAATCTCTTGTGGTAGTCAGCTTCTTGCAACATTGTAAGACAACTCATCACAAGATGTGAATTTGCATCATGCAACTGATGCAATTCCATACAATTTGAATGCACCAAAGTAGCAGCATGCCATAGACGGATGCCTGCAAAAAGTAACTAGAAAGTGCAGATTTGCTGTGAGTGTCATCATCAACAATTTAATGCACTTGTATGTGAGCCACTGGACCTACTGAGACAGCACAACTATTCTGCAACAAACTAAGCATATTTTATCCTGGTTATAAGAAATTAAATGCAAACTCTAGATTTGTTAATAGCTTATGTACCTTAAAACAAAATGTGAAGTATAATAATTTTCCAGGTTTAAAACACTGGAAGGCAAATACATTGCAACCTGCTGCTACTGGACTGAGTGGAGTCCTAACCTCTCAGTTCTGTCTTGTGAGGTCAAAAGGCATAGTACACAGTGATCTCTGGCTTGGAGTTCTTACAACAAGCTAAATATAAAACTTTGACATGTTATACCTTGTCTGAGGTCCAGAACCCTGAGTCTGGACAAGAAGAACTGGGGTTACATCCCGGCTGTTACCACTCTGTGAGAAGACAGACTTGGTTCCAGTTTGGCTGATTCTGGCAACAGACTTGAATAAAAATAAATATATAAGTACAAAGAAAGTAAAGTGTTATACTTGCAGCCGCCATATTGAGAACAGAAAGTTTGACAAATGATTGCCATTTTGGTTATATCATCCGAAAATTGTGGCAGATTTATAGATTACTATAATTGTTAAAGACCTTCCCTGAAGGAATCATTTTTATGTGGGGTTGCTTAAAGTGTAGATTTAGAGAAGTAGCCTAATATGCCAAACTACGGCTGTTATCTGAATTCATGGGGCCCCCCTAACACATTTTTACACTCCCATTTACACTGCCAATTTCCCAGATACATTGCTCAGTCCACAGTATCCCATCAGTTTCAGTGGACCAACGTTTACATATTACTTTGTAGCTTGGCCCCGCCAGTTTGCTATGCCAAGTCCCCCAAAAAGCAGTATCCCCTGTACCTCCCTGTTGGAAGCCCAGGGGGCAAAACAGAAGAATAGCAGAAAGGTAGGTAGTAATAGCATACATAAAAAAAGCTGTACGTAAAGCCATGGATAGGTTGTAAAGGGAATAGCAAACCTAACTAGTACATTTTTTAAATTTGCAAAACATACCTTTTTTGCCGGGGCACCAGATGATGGAACGTCAAGGACACACGATGAGTTATAGGTTTGCAAATAAGACCCGTCACCTGGGCTGGGAGTTTCTAATGGCAAAATCCCAAAACTAGGACAAATATGGAAAGGAAAGGTAAGACAAGAGTGACCTTTAACTCCGAACTGAGAAGTTCCAACCAGTGTAAAAAATGAAATACATTTTTTTCTTTCATAGAACATTACTGCAATAAAAAGTAAAAATGGGAAGTTCAATGGGAATTCTCAGAAAACAACTTTACCTTAAAGTGTAAGTAAAGTTATTGACCAAACTATACATATATATTATATTTATAATGTATAAAGATAAACTGAAACATTTAAAAGTAAAAACGATTTTATGTTTTTCAGTTCTCACCTCTTAATCTTGTAGCCTGTCTCCTCTGCATTTCTGTGTGTTCTTGCTTCCTGTAATACTGCTGAGAAGCCTTGCCCCCCTAATGAGGTCACACAATAACTCATTCTGCTAGTGCATGCTTAGTAATCTGATACCTTCCTCTCACTGCTAAGCCCTTAGGCATGAATTTCGACACTCTGTGTGACGGTTTTTAAGATAAGAGAATGTGAGGGGTGGGGGCGTGGCCTTCTCCACTATAGGAAGGATGAACATTTTACAGAGGGATTACAAGTGCTGCAGAGTGAAGAGGTGAGAGAGGATTTTACTAATCGTTATTACACTTTACAATACTTAAATGGGGCAAACTTTATTAATAGGGTTTACTTATTAAACGGGAAATATAGTCAGATTACATCTCTATACATGCAGTACTATACCTTAGTGAGAAGCATTTTTCTCCTGTAGATGTGTAATAAATCATTCTGCTTCAGATGAAACAGCACTGATAAACTCCTGTACCAGGAAATGTGCATGTGACATGTACCAGCCATTTTTTTATGAAAGAGTACCATCCCTCAAATATTTTTGCCTAATATGTAATGTAATACCTGTGCACAAGTTAATCTCCTGCATTCCAGGAATGGAAACAAAGCATAGCTAATGAGGCCAAAAGGTCAGCACACTGCTTAACCAATAGCAGTCAGGCGGCTTTTTCTTCTCTTGTTTAGCAGTCATATCACACACATTTCCTTGTGCAGGATTTTATCAGTGCATATGTAAAGATATAATCTGACTATAGTTTTCCTTTAATAAATAAAGCATACTGAAGAAACTATAGAACTTGAGACACCCTAGCATCAGACAAGACCTACTAGGCAGTATTTCTTCTTCAAGACCTTTATCAAAAATTTCCCTGAAGCCTTTTAGCATTCTCTTTTTCATCCCATCCAGAAAACTTATTTTTGGATGGACAAAAAATGCTGGTGACAATACTAAATGTACCTGCCAGCTGTCCTGAAGGTATTTACCCGTGCTTAAGTGCCCTATCCAGAGCTGGTGACTCTGCGCCTAAAGTGGAAGAAAACACTTTGCCCATAGGAAGAAGAGAATTTTCCCTGGGCTACATTCGCAGAGTTTTTGACCTCCCACCCCTTGTGTTTGTTATGTGTAAAAAAAAAAAAACACATCTGAACTTCTTTCATCTGTTGGATGAAATGAAATATAAGAGACAATTCTTTTTATTGTGGATTTAATATGACCCGCCTCTTCATTCCTCTTATCTCATATTACCTTGGAGTAAGAGGGCTTAGTGCGGCTGGTCCTCCTAACAGGCTGCGTCCAGTCTTTGGTTTGTTTTGTGCCTGTTTAGACAGAATGGATGTTCCCGTACCAAGAGGCAGGGAATCAGGGGAGATAACGGCTGGATCTATGTAGGAGATGGAGGAATCAGTGTTCAAGGCATATTTTATATTGGATGACTCTAGATTCAGTCTATTGAGCTCCTAAGGGGGGGAAAAAGTAAAATACATTTTATTTTATCTATATCCCCTTGGTAACTGCCACCAAGTACATTGCAGAGAAGATACAAAAACAGTTATACCTGTCTATTATTACCAATAAAGCAAGTAAATTGCATATGCAACTCATTTCTTTTAGCCAATCTGGGAACCTGAACACGAAGCAGTGCGGATTGCCATTACTTTCATAAACTAGTATGCAGATTTAAGGTAAGCGGTGACTGTGACAAAACGCAGCTACTGGAGTAATGGCAACCCATACTGCTTTATTTTCAGAGCGTTCTGTCAGAATGGCTCATGTGCCACTGCTCAGAGATAACTGTAAAATGATTCTAATTACTGTAAAAAAAAAAATCCCCAATTGCTTGATACAAACACACCAAGAAAATAAAACTAAATGTTACAATTTCTGTACAGTGTGGATAAAAAAATAAAGAGATAGAGGATACAGTATGTATTGGAGAAAGATATGCTGGGTAGGTGATTACAAGTTCTAAGCAGATTAAACAACAGTTTTCTTTTATCAATGGCAAACACTTTGCCTTTAGAAAATAGCAAAGTCATGGGAAATCCTAAAGCTCAAGTACAAAAGGAGAATAAAATAAAACAGTTATTTTATTTATTCTTCACAGAATGTTGTATCTTTTAGGAAGACTTCAATCAATGCAAAGAAAAAGAAATCAATAAAGCACACTTACTATTGTGTCTTGAGGAGTTTCCATTAACACTGTATCAGGCTGTCTATGTGGTATTACGCTGTGTGTGTTTACCATCAGTGTGCAAGGGTTGGGCAGGCAGTTACTGAAGTTCTGGAAAGAGGTTAGTTTAAAAGTCTGCTCCGGGTCTGGCTTTTCACCTTGAAACACAAAAACACATTGGTTGGGGCACAAATACATGGAGGGTTGCTTGTAATTCAGACTAGAAATATACTGCCTTTTCCCCAAAGACATTAGAATGCAGCAAGGCAAGATTCTGACATAAATTAGATATATTCTGGTTATAGAGGACGCCAGACTTGTGATAGGTTATTATAGCGCTACATTGATTTAACTATGAACCCCTAAAATTATCATCTTGACAATACAGAGAGCTTGATTACTGTAGAATGTCACCTGGAGCTTCCCACAAATGTAGAGACAAGGAGCGAGAGATAAAAGCAGGTAGTGAAATGTTGGCGGTCATTAGGGACAGAAAATTAACCCCCAATCTAATAATAATAATACTAATACTAATTAATAAGAGCCGATAGGAACAACCTGCCCTAAATGTGCATAGTATGAGTATATAACTGAAACAGTAAATTAGTATAGACCAGGGGTCGGCAAAGTTGTTTGGGGAGGGAGCCATTTCACTCCCTCCTCCAGCGTCTACAACCATCTTGTGAGCCGCTGGAGGAGGGAAGCGTGCCCTTTCCCGACCACATGACCACCAACAGTTAATCAGAAGAGCCGTCGGTGGTTGTGGGGGGGCTTCGGCAGTGCACTCTGAGCCACAACAAGGCGGCTAAAGAGTCGCACTTTGCTAACCACTGGTATAGATCATTAAAACATACAATAATAAATAAGGAATGGAAACAGTGCAAATTAACCCACTAGGCTAGGGATTCATCTTGTAAAAATCCAACAATTCAGTGTCCAGTAAAGTACTGGATTGTGAAGGACTTTAAATAATTAGATTTGCATACAGGGTCAGTACAGAAATTGGGGAAAATGGACAGAAAGGCACATTAGAGTGAGAAAGGGGTGACAGAATATTATAGTTCACATGATAAAGTACTGCTATCACATGAATGAATGTTTATTAATCCCCACCACTAAACTGTGCAGAAGACGTACCTTGAAAATTTCCCTCGTTAGTGCCTGATAGTGTCCCTTTTGCTTTTTTTAATTCACCTATTATTTAATTATGAGAATTACTAATATTTATCCATTCATTTACTATTTTCATACTTTATTTGGTCTATATACAGTCCTTCTTTAAGGACAGGTTCCACATTTGCTTTCATTTGACATGGACACAGACCCTAATGAATACAAACAAAGAAAGACCTCCAAAAAAAAAAAAAATAAATAAAAAAGAAAGATGTGTAAATAAATTTAACTAGGCTTGGTCCATCCAAATCATTACATACCTATTTCACACAATGACTCAAAAGGGGACCACAAGAAAGGATTTAAACTAAGGCTCTTTTGGTAACATTCGGCTCCTTTGGCCAGTCGATCTGTTTTGCTGCAAAGGGATGAGACTAGTGTTATCCATCACATTATACTTTTACACAGAGTAAAATCAGCCCTCCACTAGTTCTTTGTAAAAATAATTAAAGTCAAAATTTTAGAAGTGCTTTTCCCTCTTTGTTCTTGCCTAAATTATTTTGGTTCTCATAGTTTTTCTTTAAAAGGAAATATTTTATTATTATATACAAGTTATATACTCATTATATACTGAGTGAGCCAGGAAATGGTCTGATGTCTTGACTAACTAATATAAAAAGTTTCTCAGTTTATAATTAACATACTCCAATTGCTAATCATCATAGTTTTTTTAGACACAGTTTAGAATTTTTGGAAAAATACCAGTTGGCTATTGTACTGTTCTTTCATTTTTTCCTATTACCTCAATGTGTATTCAAGACTTAAATAAGCATTTTTATGAAAGGCACTTCTATACCACGTCACACCCTGGCTAGATTAACATGCCCCCTCTACTGACTAGAAATCTTTATAAAAGTACAGATGTTTCTGACATACCAATATACATGGCCAAGAAGTGACAATGTAAAGCAAGCAGAGTCTCCAAACTCTGTGACTATTTCTTCCTGACTCTTCTGTTTATTCAGCACGCCGCCTGACAAGATCTGCTCTCCCTCTGCTAGCCTGGTGACAGAGTTACATGTTGAGGTAAGAGCAACAGCAGAGAATAAGCCAAACAAAACAAAAAATGGAGAAAGCATCAAAGTATGGGATAGGGTAATACAAAACGAGAGGTGGAGCTGCGGGACAAACAAAGAATTGGAAAAAAAAAGACCAAAGGAGACATTGAAATGCAAATAAAAAATTCAGGAAAAAAAAAAGGATCGATAGAGAAGACGGACAAGAGAGGAAGATGGTAAGGCAGTATTAAAGCAAACCTTTGTTGATTACACTAAGAAGCAGAAAAGGGATGAGATGGGATGGTTCCAGTAAGGGAAGCAGGGTGAATCAAACAAACAATGCTGATACTCACTTGCTTAGGTCAACGCAACATTTTGCGAGAAGATATTTACATTGAGGAGTAGCACAGCTGTGGGTTTTCAGCAGACGATACGCTTTGTAAGCTTTTCCTGAGCGGTAATAACAGGTGGCCAACAGAAACAACGCCTCCTCGGAATGCACTGTAGGTAGGACTGCCAAGTTAGCATGCAAGTTCATTGGACTCCCCACATCTGGGGAACTAGTCATGAAATTTTCAAAGGGCTAACAAAGTAAAATACAATTAATGTAATTGTATTACAAGTGTAATACTCAATAGTGCAATAGTATACACTGATGTTAACATCTACTCAGACCTTTCATGCTCCTGCACAATTCATCTAAGCACCAACATTGTACAGTCAAATACATTTTCATAACCTTTTGACAATTCAGGCACAAAACATACCTTCTGCATAAAGTCTTTCTGCCAAGAATACTGCATCCCTATATGCGTAATGATTCAGTGCTTGCCATATAGCAGCCTAGAAATAAGATAGAAACACAAACTAGTAAATGAAGGTGAATGTACAGATTGAAACATGTAGATTGATCAAACCACTCTGTATTGAAAAGACAACAAATAAGAAATTAAAAGCCATCTGTAGAGTTACATTATGAGAACCAAATTCAGATCCCAGTCTTGACAGTATTCCAATGTATGGTAATGTCCCATCAAAATATCAGAATACAACCATCAACAACATACTAATTCCAGAACTAGCTAGAGCCACATGTACTTTATCCATGCTAATAAGCATATGTTTAAATACACATAATCACAAACCGTCTCCCAATACAACTATATTGATAACATTTGTAATGAACTTAACCCATTTCTGTAATATTTCCCATTCCTTTCTGTATGATCTTTTAAACAGACATCCCCCAGTCCCTTTGTTTTTTTAATGATCTTTACATAATACATATATTTGGGAAGTGGGCCAAGAAAGCCCATTTTTGAAGTTAAATACTGTACTTTTCAAACACAATTTAGAAAGTTTGAAGTCATAGATTGAATATATAGTAGCTAGAAATGCATTTGACATTACTGTCCTTTTTGAGATGGTCTAACTCATCCACATTTGGCCGTGTGGTCCAGTGTTTATGAAACCTGTCCTCAGGTTTAACCAACAGGACATGTTTTGTGGATATGCACACAGCAGTACATGTGGGTAGTTAAAGTGAGCCCAGCTGGTGACTACATTCTTCTCTCCAGTGCTGCCTCCTGCTTATCTCAACACTGCTCTCCTTGTCTTCTCTGTTCAGGCTGCGATCCTCTTTACTTCCTGTTTCCTCTTGATATTTGGCAAGCAGATGTTTAGAGCAAGTGCAGAAGCAGTATCACATCAGAATTTTTCTTCGGCGCCTGCACTTCTTGCTGAATTTCAAAATTTGGATACACTCTTCACAATAGAAATTAGGGCTGCTTTTTAATCATGGTATTTTGACACATAAGAGTTGACTATTAAAGATTTTATTCATTAATGCAAAAGCCCATTCGATCGTTAACTCATGTGGCATTCTTTTTGAGACAAACTCTCTATACTTTCTAGGCCTTAATTAGGAACATACTCTTAAAGGTAACGAAAAGTTCAAAACTGTTATTTTGACATTTCACAATTTATTTCAAAACAAACAATTTTCTAATTTATTGTTATTATTTCGGTCTTTTGATCTTCCTGCTGTTGTCTACACAAATCACTATCTTGAAATCTCCGCTTCAATAGTAACCTTTCGCCAGGACACAGTTTTTGTAACAATTCAAACATTGCTGCAACTTGCACTTGGGAAAAAAAAAGCAAGGCCTTCAGTCTTTAAGCAAATTCTCTGATTTCAGAATGTAAAAACATACATTATATGTGTCCTGGATAGAGGATGTAGGACCAAAAACCATAATTACAACAGCATCTAGGGGAAAAAAATGAAGCATTCTGCCCTGCTTATACTGAGAGCCTTAAGACTAAGAATTGCAAATACATATTTAAAGGGTATGAAAATTTGGATAAAACATTATTTCTATTTGACATGTATACGTATCGAAAGCCAACTTAAACATTAAAATGTAAAAACAATTTTGGGATCAGTAGTACTTGCATAAGCAGCCCTGCTCCCACAGCCATTCTGTATACAGACTGTTCCTGAGCAGTTCTCATAAGCCCCCTCTCGAGTGACATCATTCACTATACAGAGAGCCGTTCTTGTGTGGAAAACCCTCCCCTTACCTTAGCTAAAAAGCCTGTTCCTAACCTTCAGCAGCTGTGTATAGAGACGTTATGGGGAGGAGGAGGCATTGCTAAATGCTTGCTCCTACCATACAAGGAAGTGGATTAGAGGGAGAGAGCAGCTATAGGGGGATATTGAGCTCTGCTGAATTAAGAGCTGAGTAAGGAGTTTCTTAATCGTTATATTGTCTGACAATAGGTAAATAGAGCTTCCTTTATAGCCAGATTTTACTTAACCTTTAAATATGCATATCATGCCCCACTAAAACAGAAGGTATGTTTGTGTTTAGTACTGATGGCATAAGATGTATAGATACGATGTGATATATATGTCCCTAATCTGAAAAGATTGCAAGGTCAACAATACTTTTGAATAGTAAATATTTGCTGACATATTACACTACGGAACTATCTCGTTATATGTTTACATAGAATACATAAAAAAATACATGTCTTTTCTACCAGCTGTTAACCAGTGTCAACTCTTAACTTATTTTCTGTTCTGTCACCAGGAAATTCAATGTATGTGTGTAAAATTAAAATAAATAGAATAACTGAGCAGCATACACACTGAGCATTATAACCGTTTAGCGAATACAACAATTAGGAAAAAAAAAAAATACAATACTTAAAGCTAAACTGTTCACTTCATAATTCGGATTCTCGTTTTTTCATTGTAATTACCAAATACCTTATAACAAAGTATGTTCTGCATTCCTTAATAAAACACCAGCATACTGATAGGTCTTAGCATTTCATACAGCAATAAAGGTCTCGTACCCATATATTATCATTTCCTATTACTACATTAGGCCAGTACAGAGAGTTAAGGAAAACAAACTGAGCTTATTAAATAAACTGTTTTATTGCCAACTATGGTTCAATGCACTTAGGGGGTAATTGACTAAAGTCCAAATGGTCTCGTAAAGGTGTGAATTCGCCACTTCCCCATATTCAGGTATTGAACAAACTGTGCAATGTGGAGAATTCACCAGCTAATGATGGACGCACACTACGTGACAGACTGCTACCGCCACAGTCGTGGCTTTACTATAGGAATATTGTCACGGATTTGCTATGGGAATCCACTATTTAGTCAATAAGAAGTAGAAAATTGGGGCATAGCCACCTGATGTTTTGAGAATTCACTTTGACAGTTGAATTCTGACTTTAGTTGATAACCCCCCTTAAGTCTTAATGCTGCTTACTGGGAAAATAACAGCAAAACTAGATATAATACAATACTTAAAAGAGCTGTCATGTGAAATGAAGAGTATGTTATTAGCATCCAGTTGTGATTTGTATTGCTTTGTATTTTCCTTAGAGCTCGATTGTCAATGTTTTCAAATGAACTTTATATAATACATATTCATGAATTTTAACCAATTAAGTAAATATATTTAGAAATAAAGTGCACTATATTCAAATGTCAGATGGTCATACACCACATAAATGTTCAGGTTTGCTAAAGATTTGACTAGAATGAGTGATAATTATGCATTTTGGATGGAGGAAATAACCTTATGCAGTAGACAAATGTAGCAGAAATGTGTGGTTTACCTATACGTTAGGGGGTAATTCAGCAAGGTGCAAACTCACCTTGCGATGCTTCGCCTCAGCTCACACAGACTGTTATGCGCTCGCTGATGTCCTGCACGTGGACATCAGCGAACGCTTTAAAGGGATTCCAGTCTCATGAGGTGACTCGAGTTGAGTCTCGCCGAGACTGGAATCCCTTTAAAGTGTTCTCGGATGTCCGCGTGCAGGACATCAATGAGTGCATAACAGTCTGTGCGAGCTGAAGCGAAGCATCGCAAGGTGAGTTTGCACCTTGCTGAATTACCCCCTAGGAGATGGCTGAGTTTCTACGTCTACCCCAGATCATTTTATGCCAATTCTCTCTCCCATGTCACTTTCTCTCACTGCAACCTAAAAAGTAATTGTATTGTCCAGACTAGAATGGCAACTTATCTTGCTGTCAAACAATGTTTTTATTTCATGCCAGACTATTCTACTTTTTTTTTTACCCACATCATCTGTTGTTTGGACCACTGTTTTTTACCAAACAGTTTCATGCCAGTCTGTTTCCCTTTCCTGTGTACCATCTTCCACAGACCATTTAATGCCAGACTGCTTCCCATACCAGTGCACCTCCCCATTTCATTCCAGCCAGTTTTTCCAGCCTATTTCATACCCATGGCCCCCTTATCACACCATTTCATGCCAACCTATTTCTCACCCATGCCCCTTTCTCCATCACACCATTTCATGCCAACCTAGATGCCTCATCCATGCTCCCTTTCCATCTACCATTTCATGCCAACCTGTTTCTCACACCAATGACTTTTTTGTTACAACCATAATTACACCTCAGTCTATTGTTATTTGCCATGCCCCTTTCCATAACACCATTGAATGCCTGCCTGCTTCACTCACACATGTCCCTTTCCTATATTTCATTTCCATGCCCCTCTACATCACACCATTTCCATGCCCCTCTACATCACACCATTTCCATGCCCCTCTACATCACACCATTTCCATGCCCCTCTACATCACACCATTTCCATGCCCCTCTACATCACACCATTTCCATGCCCCTCTACATCACACCATTTCCATGCCAACCAAATCCACCTGTTCCTATCCCCCTTTACTCCATTCTGCCAGACATCTGCCCATCTCTAACTGCTTGTCAATCTCCTGTACATACAAATATGTGGGCCCACCCAGAAATTTGCAGCATATTCAGGATATCTCACCCCTGCCAACTAATGCCAGTTCCCCTTGCAGTGTGCAGTGTATTCTCTCATTCACTTTCCCTAGCCAGAGTTCATGATGCCCAGTGACCCACATACCTTCCGCCCTCTCGCCTCCCCCCCATGTCTCTTCCCTTCCCTTCCAGCCCTGACTACAGCACCAATGAAATACACCCGGCTTGTGCATCACCTGGCAGCCGCCCCCTCCCCTCTCTAGGCCTTTAGGCCGCGGTATGGAGCAGCCAGACGTGCTGGACACATTACCTGGACGGGTTCCTGCAGCACTGTCATCCTCCTGCCCTTCCTAGCGGCCTCCCGCTTTCGGGACCTTGTCTCCCCTGGCAGACGACTCTCTAAAGGACAGATAGGCGGCTCCGGCTCATTGAAAACTCCCAGCGACCGTTACCGGTGAGGCCGCCGGAGATTTCCGAGATATGTCGGAAAGTAACGAACTTTTCCGGAGATGGACGAGCGCTGACGAAAACCTTGGATCAGCTGACGGAAGCAAGCGAAGACTGTCGGAATGATCCGAAAAGCGAGGCTCAGCCTGACATACTACCGGAAGTGACGATCTGTGACGAAACCAACGAGGCAAAAACCACTTGTGGAGGAGGAAGGGGATTCTCTATGGAGAATTTGGCGCCCTCTGCTGGTGCCAGGTTAGAATGGAGACAAGGCTGGGTATTGGTATTTATTGTAATGTTTAAAAGGAACTTGGATGGGTTTTTTTTCTCATTAATATTCGCCAAATGCAAATCTAGAATATGGCACCCACACAGGGATTATTCTATAAAGATAGTTATATTATGCATACATATAGGGGGAGGTAAAGTGACTCTTGAAAGGGGAAACTATAGTCAAAATAAATTTTTACATATGCATTACTATACCTTAGTGAAAAGCATTTCTCCCCAGTAGTTGTTTCATGTGATGCAGAATGATTGAGTAGGCAAACTCCTGCACCATGAAATGTGTGTGTGATGTGCACTGGCCAGTTTTCCATGAAAAGAAACCCTACTTACTACTTAGCACATGGACACAAGTTACCTTTCCCTCTATAATCTCCTGTAAACAAGCTTAATTTATGCGGTCAAAAGGTCAGCACACTGCTTAACCAATAGCAGTCAGGCAGCTTTGTATTCTCATGTTGCCTGACTTGCAAAACAGAAAGAGGAGGGGGAGTGGGGAGAGGAAAATGTCAGCTCTCAGTAAAACTAATTAAGGAAAGCAAACTGCAAGTATTATTTCGTCCCTAAACTTTTTTTTAACAATTTGTGTCAGCAAGTGGCTTAGTATAAAGGAGTTTTATATGTATGTGTGCAGCTATATCAGCACTATAGTGCCCCTTTAATGGTTTTATTCTTCAATAAACATAAATATGTTATTCTACTACTGTGTTTCAAGATGATTTTTTTTGATAACTTAAAAACACACATTTTGGGAAATAATTCTGTATCAGACATGAGTCCATCAGAAAGTACTTGGTAGATAACTGTAAAATTAGTAGGAGACCTATTTTTGCCACAAGTTTAAAGTGCACCCGTCACCTCAGGATTATTACATATGTTATTAAAGTATGTGACTTTATAATGTAAATCAAGTAATTAGAAACCAAAAAAAGTTTGCATATTGAAAATACACTTACTTCAATCTCAGCCAGATTAGAAAACATAGAAGCTGCCATCTTCATTTTGAACTGTCACTCAAACACCACAAGAACACCCCCTAACAAGCAGGCTCTCCTCCCCTGTCTCCAAATCTC
>WMED01006801.1:1916-14633 GCA_019650415.1 Pipa parva
ATCTATCTATCATCTGTTCATACAGATTCGAAGTATCTGACACGTTCATATAGATGTGGAGTATGCCTGATGATGAAAAATAATAATATACAATTTTAAAATGAAAGATTTAGAAATGTAAATCAGGAAGTACTACAACATGCACAAATAGAAATTACTTTTTGGTTTGTATTCTCAACCCCCATGAACATAATTATAAATGTTCCCTTGGTTTTGAAAAAAAAATGTATGGGCTTTTTGGTAATGGGCAAACTACTATTTAACCATGCAGGTTGTCAGGGCAGGAACCATTCTAGAGATTAGAGCAGGGGGGCAAACAGACTGGGTCAATAGTAGGCAACAGATTATACATGGACTATGGCAAGGCTTCAGCAGTTCTGAAAGATAGAAAACCAACTTGGTCAAACAGAAAATTAATGAGGGCTTAAAGAGAAGCAGTGACAAGGAACCTGAACCTCAGACAGGTATTTAAACCACTAATGTTGTGAAGCTCACAAACCAGCCATAGATGATAATAACTCAATTATTGAACCAAATAGGTTAAGGACCTTCCAGCCATGGACATTTTACACACAAACATACATGGATTCATCAATGCAGCTTGTAGTATTTGGCCTGCTGATAATGTTGGATTTACCAAGATGTCTCATAACAGGTGTTTATCAGTGCAGATGATCATTTTAATTTTACACACAGAACAATCACCTACTGCTCTGTCCTGAAGGTCAGCAGCAAATCTAGCACATGTATTGGATTGGATTGCATTAATTCATTTATAAAGTGCTGATATATTATGCAGTGCTTGACAGAGATTCATAATTCACTTCAGTCCCTGCCCCATGGAGCTTACAATCTAATTTCCCTATTCAGTCACACACACAACCTGTGTAGTATGTTTTTTTTTATTATTGTGAGAGGAAACCAGAGTCCCCAGTGGAAACCCACGCAAGCATGGGGAGAACATACAGACTCCATGCAGGCGAAGTCGGAACTGAACCCAGAACCCAGCGCACATAACCACTGAGCCACCACACTGTCCATGTGTATGCTTTGGTCATACTCAGCCAATACTATCTGTGTCTATCTCTGCATATTACTTACTGTCCTGCTCAGTAATGGACAGAGGGTATGACTAAATCACCTTGTACTTTGGAAATGCTTTTATTCTTGTGGCACTGCAGACCATTCATCATTCCACCTGTTTCGTCCAATACTAGTCACAACTGATGGACAAAGCTTTCATACTGCTGTTCTTTCATAAAAGTCAATATTTTAAATCAAGAATTGGAAACTATTAACTGGATATGCAGATATCTAGCAACCAATTGGCTCCTTGAAATATAATCCATGGCATCTCAATATTTAGAAAAAAATATATTTTCAACCCTTAGGTAGCACTCATTTTGATTAATAGTAAACATATTCCTGACCAACCAAACCAAACCAAACCAATTCCCCCACCTAAGGCATCCACTGCATTACTGAGAAGACAATTAAAGCACCAGCACTCCCAGGTATAGCTTCCTGACTGATTCTTTTACATTTTCTAGGATGTAGTGCTAAAAAGTATCCAGGTTTCACTTATTATGCTTAGGCACAGTTTCCAAATCACTAGGCAACACATATTACTTTTAAAATCAGCCATTTTTTATTAGTGCAAGTACCTTAAAGCAAAAGTAATGTACACTATCTATAACTGATATGCTGAAAAGGTATAGGGTCTGCCAGCTTAAACTGATATATGTTTACAAAGAATGATTAATCAATCCATGGCTCTAACAATTAGATCTCTTGAAGAAAATCAGCTTCTGTGTGATCAGTGTATTTTCTGAATTGTATTTTATTTTAATTTATTGCATATTTTGTAGATTCACAATGAAATTAAATATATTTAATATTCAGAAATGTTAGTAGATTCAAAGGAATTGCTAAGTTATTGTAGTTAAAGGTCTGTCATCATAGATCAGTATTGGTAACCTAATTACAACAATGGAACTTTAGAACCTATTGTAATTGATGAAAGTCAGACAGGCCAACTCAGTAGGTCTGAATGCTCAGATGCAGACGTTCCCCATGTTTATTTATTTGATCATATTCACACCACGTCTTTGATTTATTGTTGCCTAATGGAGTTGACTACTGCTTCAAATTTCAGGCTTTTTCAATTAATAATTTTATCACTTGCATCTCTGTGATCTAATGTGTTTTGAAATCAAATCTTATTGATGTACATTATATTAGAGAATGCATTCTTGTACATTTACAGCCACAGGCTCACAAATGCATCAAACACAGTTGTCTCAACGAGGCCTTAACTTAAGACACTATTTTGTAGCAACATAATTATAACACAGAAATCATTCTGAAATTGAATTTATGAAATATTGTAAAAGAAATATTCTGTAGCAGTGAATTTAGGTATGAAACTCTTTAAGCAAACATAAAACATTAAATTAAAAACTTATGGCAAGAAGAGTAGAGGTTCAAACTGTGAACTGTGTTCTTAACCGCAATGAACAATGCATCCTAAAGGATGTTTACAAGCACCACCTAGTTTAGGCAACTTTTTTCCACTCTGATTCAATGAACACTTTACAAGTTATGACCACTTTTGTCTCCGCTGCTACAAGTGAAAACCTTAAGAAGTTATATAAATCCCTTATGAAAGAAGAAATATCCTTTTATATTCAACAGAAAGACCTCTGACATTATTTCCATTTACAGAAGTGGATATAAAAGCTTCACTGGATGAGGGAGTGGGTTGGTTCATAGATCTGAATGATAGCTTTCTCTCTTCTGTTTAAGTCTGAAGTTATATCTATTAGGATTGAAAGAAGAGCAAGGAAGAAGTTAAAGGAGAACTATAATCAGATCACATCTTTCCATATGCAGTACTATACCTTAGTGAGAAGCGTTTCTCCCCAGTAGATGTTTCCTCTGAAGCAGAATGTTTTATAACAGAGCCCTGCAAAACTCCTGCACCAGGAAATGTGTGTGATATAATTGCTAAACACAAGAAGAAAAAGCTGCCTGACTGTTATTGGTTAAGCAGTGTGCTGATCTTTTGGCCTCATTAGTCATGCTTGTTTTATATTCCTGAAATGCAGGAGATTACAGAGGAAAGCTAACTTGTACACAGGCGTAAAGTAATAAGTAAGAAAAAATGTCTGGAGGAGGGTACCCTTTCATAGAAAACTGGCTGGTACACATCACACACACATTTTCTGGTGCCGGAGTTTTCCAGTGCTGTGTAATAAATCATTCTGCTTCAGATGAAAAATCTACTGGGGAGAATCATTTCTCACTAAGCTACAGTGCTGCATATGTAAAGATGTAATCATGGGTTTTTTGCCTTTCTCTGGAACAACATTGCAGGAAAATAGGCTGAACTGGATGAACTTGTGTCTTTTTTCAGCCTTATAAACTATGTTACTATGTTACTATGACTGTAGTTCTCCTTTGAAACTTCAAGTGAAAGGCCAAGTTAGCACTGTAGTCAAACTCCTATCATAGTAAAATGTTTGCAACAAAGAAATTCAAAATTCAACTAAAGGTGAATTGTAATGTAATCAAAGGCCCATCATATTATATATATAAATAGAATTGATAAACTAATTGCAGCTTCGTAAGTCAGATAGGCAGATCACTGTTTTTAACTGAATATGACTATAGTGATCCACCTCCGACTCCCATTCTATAATATGGAGCTGTGTGCCTAGCTACTGTCTATACAGCACAAAGTCGAGGATCAAGTAGACAGTCGGGTATAGCTGTGTCATTTTAATGTTTTAAAATAGAATATCGCTTGGAAATGTTATTGGCGGTACATTGGAAAAATAGTGTCTGAACAGAAATGATTACTTTAAACTCAAATTGGGAGTTTGGTGAAACCCCTTTGTGTTTCCTGCACATTTTGAGATACACAGAAGGCACTGGGAACTGAAAACTGCATTGGCTTCCAGGTTGCATACAATTATTTGGGGTACAATTTGGTCTAATCCAAGTTTTTCCACTTAAATGTCTCTTCTATCACTTCCTTTAGATGCTTCCCATTTTTAATCTCATACAGTTATTAGATTTATTAAAAATCAGGGACTGCGGGCTGGATTCATTGCAATCATTACCAAGCCAAAAATAATTTCTTACAGATGATTAAAAACTACATGCAGAATGTAGTTTGCGGACATTTGTTCTGTATTTTTTTTCAGGTAAAACATTGCCCTAAATGTAATGTTATCCTGATTAAAGTGAATTATACATGAATGTAAATGTAAACAACAAACTCTTCTGCCTTTATAGTAATTATGAAAGACGTGGATATTCTTTTGCTCTCCAGTACGAGTTGCTTATATAAACAATAATAAGTGTGTGTACACACTTGTTTTATGAAATAAGATTTGTGCAATAAGGATTTGTGCACAACAATCTAGGTTTTCTTGGCAGAGGCACACATTGCAATAGACAAAATTCAGGAGGTTTAGTAAACCAAAGGAGGTAGTGTATAGTAAAAGTCAGTTTGTATTCAGAAATGTTTTTAATTATGACCCAGTTTTTCATTCGGTAATGTTACTAGGCTTGCATCAATTATTTTAAATTACTGTAAACCTAATTCTGCTCTTTTTTTGTATGGAACAGATAATATTTAGATCATAGAAGAGTTTCTGAAACCAGTTCAGGCTTACACATTCTGTTATAAAATAAACACAAATATAGCTCTTAAAGCTCATGACATTTTGCCTTTTTTATCAGGAAAATCTATTTAATTACTTAGAGAGCATATATATATATAATTATTATACACAAAAAGGCCTCTTCATATTTCTTCTCTTTTGTTTTTTGACACATTTGAAAAGGTTTGCCCAATCCTTAAGCTTTCTGAGTCAAGTTAATGAGGGATATTTTTATTAAGGTTCAGAAGACCTGACAGAAAGTGATGAAATACCTTAGATAGGTTTTTCGTTTTGGAGTTAAATTTTCTTATTTTGCAGTTAATGGCATTCCATGACAGTCTGCTGTTGTTTTTTTTTTTTTTAGCTTTTGATTTATGTAACTTTTTCATTGTACATGTTAACATTTAATATTTTAGTAACTGGACACCTAAGTACAGGCGTTAAAAGTAAAGGCATAGGAAACATAACAAAACCAGTTGAAAGAAGAAACAAAGTCCTACTGTCATATGTTGATTATACATGAAGATAAATACAATGATGATTGTTCCAAAATTCATTTTACTGATTGCTACCTTGCTAGTTTCAAAGCAATGAATAAGGAATGCTTGAGTGACACTCATTTATTGATCTGAGCATCAGTAAGAATTTATAAAGATGCCTCATTAATCCCCCAGCCAACTAAAGCGGTCATCATAGATCACTTTAATTGATCAGTCACCCATATACTGAGTGTTTTTTTTGAGTGATTTATTTTTAAAAAATTATAAAATCTAAAGATGGTTAGCCTTAGAATTTACTACTACATCATGCTAAAAAGTAATTGCTAGGTGAGCAACCTCTTAAACACTTTTTTGGCTAATAAAGTCCAATAATGTGTGCTGTAACATGGACATTTTGCTGCACTTCAAACATCAGTCCTTTTTCATCCTGTTAAGTTGAGTGATTGCATTAATCCCACAGGCTTAGTCAACAATGTCTTCTAACCAGAGGTTTCACGTTTGCCATCCTTGTACCACTGGGTATAAGTAGGAATATGTTAATAGAGGGTCATTTAGATTACTTGCAGTTATTTACTGGCTTCTTGCTTGTATCTTTTAAAATTGAAAATATTGACATACCCAGTTATTTAAACAGGTTTTTAAACCTTAGTAGACATCCCTACCAGAGCTTCATATCTTGGCTAGATTTCTTTAGAACCGCACTATTCAAGAATAAAAAAATTACCATTTTAGCAGCAAGAGTTGGCACATCCAACACTGTAAGTAGTATCAGACTCCTTTTGGCAGGTGTTAGCCCACCTCTGAATATTATATATATAGATTTTTCTTTGCCATCCAGAAAATTAACAGTATTTAAGACACTAGAATTTCTTAAGATGTCCTACATTAGAGCCTTGCAGTACTTCAGCCTATTCTACCCAGTAATCAAAGCTACTAAGCTACACTTGGCTGGATCTAAATTTATGTAAGAGATTGCTAAACATTTCTGGATTCACTAACAGAAATACATTGCAACAAAAGCAGTTTTATTTCTTATTTCTATTTATTTCTGGGGTGGAAAATTATTACAGCATGCAGTATACAAGAAACCTATCTCCAATAACTATACAAACATCCAAAACTTAAAGAAAATGAGTTGAAAAGCCAAAACCAGCAACAAATTATTTAACAAGCTTAAACAACAATAATGTATCTCCAAAGCTGAAACCAGCAATATCCAAACAGCTGAAACTAGCATTACCTATACAAAACAAAGTACAGGTAACCCCATAAATATGACATATTATTTTATTTGTTGCTGTTAAGGGGTCTGTGTAACCACATGACCCAATTGTGCAGAGGGAGGGGAGGACATATTACATAAGGGTATTCAACAAACCTTTTCCCCTTCTGTCTACCCTAAACATCTGATGGAGATGGAGAATCTATTAAACATTTAGCCAAGGTACTAGATTGTGAGACTCTCAATATATTCCTGTCATTTTGTTCCCAATCACTTCTGCTTCATGCAATCTCAGCAAACACTAAATAAACGCAGAGCAGAATTGAAGCAAAAAACTATTAGATTATTTACCACAACATATTTTCTGGCTACATACTGTGTATAGAAATGTAATTAAAATTGATCACTCTAAAACAATCTCCTCATCATACTTTCTTCGCAGTCTCATGAGGTAGTCTGAAATGGCCCATGTTGTCTGTGAAGCCCTCAATCCTCTCTTTGACCATGATGTAGTCCACAGAAGGGCATCAGTCTTTACCCATGAGGAAGGACCTACTCTGGGATTTTTTTTTTTCGGTATTGCTTGGTGGGAGACCAATAGATCAAGGACCTTTGGGCAGTGGGCCAAGAAAGATCTTTCATTAGACTAGAATGTGAATAAAGAGAGCATAAAGGGCTGTGCATACAACATATACATTGTCCAGAATACTTGGTAGAAGTAGACAAGCAGAAAATTGTGAAATGCCTTTTATTATTTTTTATTTCTTACAGTTGAGGGGCATTTTAGTTAGGACCCTCATCCCAAAAGGATGAGGGTCCCATCCAACTCACACCTCTTACCCCAATACATAGAGGATGTGGGTCCCATTTCAGACCTCTTACCCCACATGCAAGTAGGTGGTGGTGAGTCTTAGTATAGAGGGATGCACCTACCACAGGTCAAGTTACCATTTAAGGGAGGTGGTCAGTCACTAACCTCCTCCAGGTTTGCTTTTTGCTCCTGGTATGGCTTTTTTCACTGTTTTGTTGCTGGTTTTGGCTTTTTTACATAAAATTTCTGTATAGGGCATCACCTGAAATCAGCTTTACCTAGGAGCAGAAAAAGTGCGGGTCTCGAGCATAACCATTATCCATCCATGCAAAAACACTCAGGTCACTCCACCAGCTTCTTAAGGGCATTCATTCAGTTATTGCTGTTTTAACAAAACTGTTCCTAGTAACCACTATTTAACTGCAAATAGGCCTTTATTAACATTTGTTCCCTAGCCCATAGAATTTTCAATAAGTCCTGTAGAGTTAGTTTTAACAATATTTATGTTACCCGTAAGAATTACTAATTTTATAATGGCGCACAGCTTTTTGTTCATATTGAATGATATCCTGCAGAGCTTTCAATCTAAGTTTCCTAGACATAGCAGCTTGCACAAGATCATAATGAACTGACACATAATTAGGTTCTGCTGGATGAATAGGTAACCCCTTAGGGCATATTTATCAATGTGTGAATTGTAGCATAAGTGCATGAATTCTCAAAAATTCACTACTTCTCAAACTTCACATATGCCTTCAGCTGCTTTTTTTTACCCACCACTTTTCTTTGTTTTGCAACACTTTGGATATTCATCATGTGTTGGAGTGACAATTCACCCAAAGCATACTGCTGTGAATAGGGCAAGTTTGACTTTGTCAGAGTGGTGAATTGAGGGCTTGGGAAAGAGTTACCACTAGTTTTCTGGCAATAGTTTACTCAAAAGGCTTAGAAAATGTGGCAACTAGTTGCCATCTTGAGCTAGGAATTGTCTGCCACTGAAATGATTGAAAAAACTATTGTCAGTATGTTATCATTAATATAGAAAGAGTTTGGTGGCATTTACTACTTTAAACAGATAATTGTGTAGATGAAATCTCATTTCACTTCAGTAGTCTATTCAAGACAAATTTGCAACAATATGCCAGTGCTACTTTTGAGGACTTAATGTCACTTAACTGCTGATATACCTACATCTGGACTGCATCAATAGTCCAGGCATGCATAGAAGTAATATTATGATTGTAACAATGCAAACATCCATTGAAGTGATTCTTCAAATATGTATACCTCTGATATAGTTCAAAAAGAGAGACTAGTGGCAGCCCAGAGATACCATGTTCAGGAATCATTGGATGGGTACTTTTCATGAAGAATTAATTATGACTTCCTGAAATCTGATTAATTAGCCTGTCTTAGTATTACCCAGTTTGTCCCTTTAAATGTATAGCCTGATACAGATAACAAATCTGACTGATCAGCATTCTGGATGAACATCTGGAACTGAAAATGGTGTGAGCAGTATTAATTACTTTATAGTTATTTTATGGCATTATACTCCATACACTATTTATACTATAATGTTAAATAAGTTAATGAAAAAACAGCTAAGGAATTATTTTTTTCCTATGGATATATATATATATATATATATATATATATATATATATATATACAGTATATACTTTATGTGCAATTTCAATGTATTTCTATCATGCTCCCAAATATTGCTGCTTGTGTGTGTGTTTTTATATATAGTGCAAAATTTCCAAGATACAGTGCAGAGTATCCATCCTCTTAGTTCCTGAAACAGTGCAAATCAGAGACATATCAGGTATAGTGCACAGTGTCCAGCAGATTGTAGTGCCCACTAAACATAGGTGCGCATCAGACATTCCAATGTATAGTGCATCCATGCCCATTATTCCATAATACAGAGTGGGATCCATAGTTCTTACACAAAGGTTATTGCAGTGCTTATTTCACATATTCAGGTATTATGCACATTGCTTGCACCCAGATACAATGCAGAGTGCAAATAAGCCTTACCCAAATATAATGCTGATTCCCTGTCATACTTTGAATACAGTAGAAGTGCAAAGTGTGCACATTGTTTTAATATTCAGATACAGAACAGTGGGCCCAGCAGACATATACACAGATACAATACAGAGAACCCAACACACTCAGTCAGTGTACTCAGCAGTGGGACATTAGCAAGAAGGGTCACATAACACTGAGGATTGGTTGGTTGTGGGACTGACCCTTTCTAATAAGTGATAACTAAATTATCACAAATAAACTACAGGCTTGATATAAATGAATAACAGAATACATTTCTTTAAATTGAAGAAGCAGAATAAGAAAACATAAAATATAAAAAAGTAAAAAAAAAAAATGTATGAAACTTCTTTAATATCCTCTACATCTTGGCAAATATTTGTCTATACTGATGGTTTCCTTTAAAAAGTAAGCCTTTGGGGCATATTGCAGGAATTGTTTATTTGTTCCTTGTGAATGTATAAACCACCAAAGATGATTATTAGTTTCTTGGAGAATACATATTATAGTTGGCACTATAATACTTTCAAACAGTATTTATACTGTGCCATTATTAAAGCTGTTATAGTGGAACAGAGATACAGTATGAGTATAAAAAATAAGTCCATCAATTAATTCTGAATTACCACTTAATGGCTTTTACTGCATTACCAGATTTCCGATGCAGAACTAATGTTCACAAGAATGGACATGAAGGTCTAACAGTTTGACACAGATGTGCCACTTTCACTAAATTAATTGAGGCCTAATGGTCAATTTTGACATATGAAATATCAAGATGAATAATAGAATAATTCTTATATTATTCTTCATTCCTGCTTAGCCTGATTGATTTTGCTGCAAGTCAGATTGGTTGGAAACTTTTACAATATAAATTGGAGGTTGGAAAAACAAGGTATTTTAAGCAATGCACCTTGTTGTAAGTACATTTTGATTTGTGTTTTAAAAAAATGTATTTTAAGAAGTACCAAACAAAGTAATAAGGGCCTATGTAGGAAAATACATTTTTAACTTTTAAAATTAGAATATTTAGGGATTTTTTCAACAATTCCCTCCAGAGATAATTGTTTTTAAAGGTGTAGATTTGCAGCTGTTTTAAGATAGGAGTTTTAAGATAAGTAATCCCAGAGCTGAGATGCCCGTTTCCCCTCTATATGAGATTTTATTTTCACAACTGAAGCAGCTTGATACATAGTACAAAGTGTCAGTTTTTGTATTAAACTTGAAGTAAGGTGGGATTTATCAATGGGAAATGTATTACTTTTTTTCTCAAGCTAGATATTCTGTATCATATGACATCTGTCATTTGTGGGAGCTACTCAGTTCAAAATGTATTCCTTTTACATGCTAGTGCCAACAGCAGATATTCATTGCTGTAGTGCTGTACTATTACAGTTTAGGTGAAAGATATGATCCAGAGGAATGGTTTAGGCACAAAGAGAAGTTTGTCCCTTGTCATTGTTAAATGAAGCTCACTTCTTTCTTACCTACTTCTTCTTCAGCAGTTCCATTTGGAATCTTAAGCCAAAGAATCGAATGAACGGATTGATAATTCTGAATAACCAA
The DNA here is from genome assembly GCA_019650415.1 of Pipa parva. Classification (NCBI taxonomy): domain Eukaryota; kingdom Metazoa; phylum Chordata; class Amphibia; order Anura; family Pipidae; genus Pipa; species Pipa parva. The sequence goes on from WMED01006801.1 coordinate 12,744, forward strand.
TCAGAATGTTGCCGGTGTGCAACCTTACAGAGCTACTGCCAACTTGCTCCTTTCTGATTAGTTTATTTTAGAATTCTCAAGCCTGTGAATTAACTCAGCAGCCTAAGATTTCAGACTAATCAGCTAAAAAGGAAGTAGAAGGGAGGGGCTTCTGTAAGAAAGTGGCTGTAAATTAAAAACCACTGAAAACAAGTAAATCATTAATATTGCAAAATAATTTATTCACCATTGGCAAATAGATAGGCAAATAGACTAAACGGTTCCTCTAAAGTGATAAAAAGTGGCAAATCTATTTTAAAATCATCTTACAAATGCAACAACTTGTGAATGAAGCAATTTCTAGAAATGACACAATCCTTGTTCTAGAAAATCGTGTTTGATTTAAAGTCTGTTTTGGTAGAAGAGGTTTCTTGTTTGGGTATACCTTCTGGCTAAATATGATGGTGTGTGGATATGTGTCATTGTAATGAAGATATTAAGCAATAATTGTCTTTCATTTACTTCTTGCAGGGTCTGAATTTTTTTGGAGCAAACATGTGTGTTTTAAATTGCAGAGAGAGGTGCCATTCTTATTGGGCTTCTCTCTCTTTTTTACTTTGCATCCCTAATGAGATTTCGGGAAAGTGGCAAGATAAGACATGTCCTAAATTTCCCACAAGCCCTTTCAGCTCTAAGAGCAACAGGTAACTTCACAAAACTTTCCCCAGTCTGGCTGGGATTTATCTTTTTTTTTATTATTATTATAACTGACCCCTAGCATTGCAATATTCTTTTGTCAATCATATACTCACTTGTTAATCCTCTCATTGCTGAAAATATCTCAATCTAATTATAGCTGTGGCTTGACACCATCCTCAGCACTGATTGGGTTAAAATATATATCTAGCCTGGCTGGGCATTAACATTTCTTTTACCCAAGGCTTTGCCATACCTAGGAATCATCAATCAAACTAACATTTTTCAACTAACACCCCAGTGAATTTATTTGTTTTTGTTTTTTCTGTTTATTTTTTAATTGTACTCAGTAGCAGGTGTTTTTAAGCTTGGAGACAAACAGATGATATGGGAATCAGTGGATATTACAGGACTATAGTTAAAGAACAGTTGTGCTTTTGCACATATTTTTCCAAACAAACAAATTCCTGGGAAATCTGCTTGGTAACGGCATTCAGTTCTCATCATTTTTGCTTTTTAAGCAACATTTATGGTAGGGAAAATATTTCTTCATACAGTGTTAGTTTATGAAGGTTTCACCAGGAACGGACAGTAATAGATGTAGTCATTTGTTTTATGGTAATATATTTGTAAACAGTGTTATTAATCATTTTTGCAAAATATGAATTAGTAATATTTAATATTAATAATTGTTTTGTTATTTAAAGATAAAAATAATACTCCTGGGTACTGGATGATTAATATTTTCTGATATAACTGCATGCTGTTATAAATCTTTATAATTAATCTTTCTTTTTAATTACTATGAAATAAAACTATATAAATATATAGTGTTCTGCATAGCTAGAAAGGTTTGCTTTTACCGATTTGGTTAAATCATATGGGAAGACAAGCAGGGGGTCAAAACAGCCCAAGGCTTGGAAGTAATAGGCTTCATAATGAGACATATACCAAAAGCACAGGTAGAAACATTTGGGTACAGTAGAGTAGGAACAGGAAAATGTCTGATTTTAATATCGCGGTGACCTGGAGAGCATATTGTTGGTTCTCTATCTGGTCACCCTTTTTATATATGTTGGACTAGTGATATACTGCTTACCCTCTTCACTTAGATGGACAGTTATCTGTTATAAACACAGTTTCAGAGTCAGATCCTCATAATATGATTTCATACAGAAAATTCTTTGGAGCCGATAAATAGATTTATGTTTATAT
>WMED01006802.1:0-18143 GCA_019650415.1 Pipa parva
CAATGGTGCGCGTGCCAACAGATAGGGCTCTGCGTGCCCTGTCTGGCACGCGTGCCATAGCTTCGCCATCCCTGCTATAGAAGGTGTTATGTTGTTCAGATCAGTTCAGTGCTATTTCCTGTACCTTCATTTATTGAACAGCTCCAGGCAATGCTCTATTATTGGGCCCAGAAGAACTGCTAAAATAATTTGTTAGCTAGAGACATGAACTTCCTAAGCAGTTTACTAGAATCAGTAAGTTCCAGACAAGGGGTGGGAGCAGTTCCATTGTCCATGCCTAGCAACTGTAGAAGAGGAGAGAGGGAGGGAAGCACATAGGTGAGCGAGCTGCAGCATAATGAGCACATCTGTTTTACAGCCTCTGATGTTGTGCTTTTCTCTGACTCTGCAGATGTGTGCTACTGCTTTTGTATGTAGGTATACGTATGTGTGCGCTTATGATAGTCCCTGAAAGTAACAGTAAACTGATAATGAGTGTATGGTAGATGTACAGTATATGTGTTATGAAAAGTGTGGTAAGGCAGTGATTATCTTTGCGTATTTTTCTGTTTTGAAATAGAATTCAGCCGAAATGTTTGACCTAAATGCACTCTATTGCAAAGCAGTTCAGTCTAAAAGGGGTTAATTTAGCAATTACAAAAGCAATAAAGCAAATGGCATGCACCAGTTGAAATTTCACACACACAAATCCACTAAAATATTTGTTATAGGTGTCCATGTTAGTAAGTTTAGCAGATAGTAGTAGATTGATTTATGTTCATAGGAAATATAAATCCTGCACAGCTGGTTAGCATATCTACACAGATACCATCTATGACCTCAGTCTGTGTTTCTATCTGACCAACAATTGTTTTCGTTTTGTGACTGGACTAAAAGCTAACTCATTAATAGGGGATATTTACCCAAAGTCGAAAAGGTTTTTTAAAGGCCTATTGCTGGAGGAACAGACTTTATTTTATTATGTCGGTATTGCATATTTAAAAATACTCTTTTTGCCATGTAAGAAATAACTTTTTAATGCATTTTTTTTATATCAAAAAGTTATTTTCAATCTTTAAAAATCCCAAAAATGCTTGATAAATATCCCCCGAACTTGTGTGTACTTCATTGTCATTGCACTAATATACCTGCAGTAAAGTGTGCTGTTAAAAAGAATCCTTGCCACCTGTTTTGTCATATGGTCTCACAGTGGTGGCCTTACACTAGGATAAAATGTGGGTGTATGAGAGGCCTGGAAGTAGTAGCACCCTATGCAGTGTTACATACATTATATTTAGAAATGATCAGCTAGGAGTATATAGGAGTATAAGATCCCCTTTAACATCTTATTGCCGTAATGTAGTTCTGACTTTTCTTCTGTTCTGTCTAGCTCAGTTGGATATAAAATGGAGAAAACAGGTGAATTTCCAACTGGTTTTGTTGCATCCTCAAATAACCTCATTCAAGCCAAAATAATAACTCAATACTAATGTATATACTAGTCAGGTTTTAGGTTATTTTCTTTTTTCAAGTGTCACACAACTTGACAACAACATGGGCCTATTTGACTAAAGGATGTATTCACTTTGCTACAATTTGAGTCGCATCACCAAAATAGTTGCAGTTCACTTCTCCTTATTGATGAAGTTACGGATAGATTTGCAGTTAGTTACAGATGTAGTCACTTCTAGATAAAATGCTACAGACGCAATTGCAGTTGTTGCAGTTGCATAATGCCTCAGCCATTCTGTGTTCAGGTTCTTCCTGTATAGTGCTGATAAGCCCCACCTCCTGAGTGACATCACTCACTATTCGGAGAGCATGTTCTTGTGTAGAATCGCTTTCTCTTCTCCTTATCTGAAAAGCCTGTTCCTAACCCTGGGCATGCACAGATAAAAGCTGTTTGATTTCCTCTGCAGTCAGCTGTGGAGTGAGAAAAATAGAGAAAGGAAGGGGCGTGGCTACACACAGGGACTTGTTCAGAGGGACAAAGCAATTACAAAGGGATATTGAGCCCTGCTAAATTAAGAGTCAGGAGTTTCTTAATTGCCATATTGCTTGACAATAGGTAAATTGGGCTTTCTTTATAGACAAGGTTTACAAACCCCTTAATATTTATGGCAAAGCAGAACTCTAGAACAAGTGCTATTTTTCATGTATCCCTTAAAATTCATGTTTAAATAAAAAAGGTATTTTGTTTCATGCTTAGTATACCTTGAATACTTGCATTCACCTCAATGTTTTTGTCTGTATAAAAGTTTCAGATACAAATTTCAAATTCCATTGCAAAAGTGAAAAAAGTATGGAACTATGATATTGCGATTAGCCTTACGCAGGGTACAAAGCTTAGCTAAGAAACAGTCAATTTTTCAATCCATGGTTTAGACACTTGGAAACTGTCCACAACTGCTGATCAATAAATGTCTAAATTTACAGACCCTTGACTCTGTTATAGATATCTTGCCTGTACTAGTAACAGTGAACAGGTATTTTATTGCAATTATTTATTGAAAAAACAGACGCTAATGAGGACAAGTACAGGAAGCTATTATGTATTGAATTGCTGTATTAAGCAATGCATATCATTGCCAGGTACTTTGTGTTTATGTTTAATGAACTTTACACATGAAACGGCTGTTTTGCAGATGTAACCACAACAAATTGAGTTGGGAAATGTAAGTGTCTATCCAAATACTCTGGAGGCACAAGACAAATGCAACTGTAGATAAAGGAAGCAAACATTACCTGCACAAATGTATTTATTTCACTAGTTCAGAGATGGATGCCTTGTTCTTTATAAAGGCTATAAAGTGACTTGCTACAAACTATTTGCCAACTTGGTAAAATAGTATTGATTATCAATAGAGATCAGACAAATATACCATACTTACAATCAACTAAAGGCAGAAATGCAATGCTTTATGTGTATATTACTTTCAATAAAAATTTTACTACTTTGCCTTTAAACAATAATTATATTCTCTAACTGAATATAAATGTAGTGTTCTTTTTTGGTGTTTATGTGGGCATGTATGTTTCTGTATATAGATTTATTCTCAAGGCTTTCTCTGTTGCCTTGACTTTCATTTTCTCCTATTCCATTGATCCAGTTCCGCTGTTTCTCTTCCACTTTCCTTCCTCCATAAAGTAAAAGGCCTAAAGTTAAGGTAATAATTGATTATGCTATGTTTATAATGCATAATGGTGTTAATTGAATAATATTATTTATGACCAGAATAGTTCAGTTAACTTAGAATAATTGTTTTAAAATTAATTATAGATTGTGGGGTTATTGGATAAAGTCCGAATTGTTGCATAAAGGTGTGAATTTCCCAGCTAAAGACAGTCACAATAGACTGATACTGTCATAGTCACGGTTTTATAACGAAAATATTGTCACAGTTATGACTTTACTATGGAAATATTGTCGCAGTCTCAACTTTACAATGGGAAATTTGTTGTGGTCGCGGCTTTGCTATGGGAATCTACTGTTTGAGAATTCGACAGTCAAATTCTCAGTTTAGTCAATAACCCCCTAAAACTGATGTCCAGTTTTGGCAGTACAAAAAATATATGATTTTTGGTCCGTTATTCTTAGATCAAAGTAATCAATGCATTTTTACAGTATATTGTCTACAGTTGATTCTATCTTTTGTCGTGATTCTGACTAAATAGCTTATATTGCATCATGGGAAATGTAGGAATTAACCTATGTAATTTCTAAAAATGGTAATACTGCAGCACATAATTGTAAGTGAAACACATGAAAAAATGTTCACTGAGTCTTTTGGCTGCCTAATACCCTCTTGTATGTTACATATCATTATGGAAATTATAATATTTGTGAATACCACAACTATAAAGTATTTCAGTGATATGAGCATAGCGCCTGCAAGATATCAAGCTATAAAATAAATGTTAAAAATCTGTTTTGGCAACAATGCTTATGAAATTGTAAAATATGTTGCATATACATGCATATAGGGCATATTTACTAAAGTCAAATTTATTTTCATTTTGAAATTAAATAGAAAAATGTAAGTAGGGAATTATAAGTGTATACTGGAAATGTCTGCAGTCTGTTTATATAGCAAAGCTTGCAGCTACTCACTCCCGCCAGTAGATGTCACTAGTAATCTAGTGTTTCAGATTATGCATGGTATATTGAAGAAGAGATATTGCTCCCAGAGTGCAATGCAGGAGGAAGTCAGTTCCTCTTCCAGGCAGGGAAGAGAAGAGACTGGATTAGTCTAGCTAGAGGAAGAAGCTCTTTGCTAGTTCACTCTAGGCTAGTGAGAGTGAAAGTTAGGATATATATCTGGGCACTATTGAGCTCCATCCAGGAGAGAGTGGGTTTAGTACTCCCAGGGGGGTTCTTTTACAAGGCATCTCAGTCAGGGTATAAGTGATAGTTTAGGGCTCGGCCTCTTGGGAAAGTGCTGCAATCTATTCCTTCCAGAGAATACCTGACTAGTGACTGCAATAACCAGTGCTCTGCTGTGCGAATTACACTACATGAACTATATGATTTGTAAGTACCTGTATAAAGTTAATCCAGTTTCACTGTTATCCTATCAATTGGTTATCAATAAACTGCTTTCATTTAATGTTCACAAGAATTCCTGGCGCCCAGCATTATTATGTGCTAATTGCTGTCCCCATATGTATTAGCGGGAGCTCACCCCCTGAGAAAAAGGTATACTAGTAGTCAAAATAACGCTACATGTGTTTGTTTTTTTACCTATATCTACCTCTTTTCCTATTTACTAAACCCATTTCTGGGTTCCCAGCACTGGTTATCACTGTATACCGATATGGACTATTTTGAGCAATATCATTCAAACATCAAATAATCGCTCAAGGGCTATTTACTAAGCTTGTCTTGCTTACTACGCTCAAACTTATCGCTCAAAATGATTCTCCTCCCTAGACCTGGAGAAATCCATTCAGATCTATGCTAAACTGCAGCGCGAACATCAAAAAACACTCTCTAACACATTAACAGATGCAAACTGTTATTAAACTAACACAACTACATAAAAACAAAGTATCCCAAAACAGACAATAACTACACAATGTATAAACAATTACTGCTAACAATATAAATCCCTAAACTACCTTTAAATGCATTAAAAACCATTAACCGGCAAGTAAGCAATTACATTATTTAAAACACAATTAGGAGCCACTTCCCTCCCCCTGCCTCTGTATCCCCTTGGGGTAGGGGGCATGTATTAAAAAGAAGGGGTCCCTGGGACCCCTATCCCGCCACCCTCCCCCAGCACTAGGCAGGGTGAGGATCAGTACCGCTAGGAGTGGGGTTTGTAGAGTTTATACTAATTATTTCCATAGTGCTAATGTTACAGTAGTGCCATGGAAATAATTGTGTTTTAAATCATTTAACCGCTAACATGCTAGTTAATGATTATTAGCGCTGCATGGTGGTAATGTTGGGGGAGGTGTGGGGGTCTTACAGACCCCTACTAGATGAATTTTATTTAGTTTAAACAAATTACTTCCATAGTGGTAATGTTACCTAATGTTGCCCTGTTAACGATTTATTTCGATGTGGAAACATTTTTATCAATCCTTTGCAATTCAGGGAAATAAAAAAATACAGGGAAACAAAAATTGACAGCGAAAGGGGGTGAAATCAATTTATATGGTTGAATAGGTCTTGGTAAATATGCCACTTAATGTTAATATGTCATTTATGTTATTTCTGGATCATGATAATCTTTACCTATATACATAGATAACCCTTTTAGGGGGGAATTCACCATAGTGCGAAGTGAGGTCCGGATCCTTTGACTCACTTCGCACAGACTGTTATGCGTTCACTGATATCCTGCACGCGGACATCAGCGAGCGCATTAAAGGGATTCCAGTCAAGGCTAGGCAACTCTTTTGCTCTTGCCGAGACTGGAATCCCATTAAAGCGTTCACTGATGTCCACGTGCAGGATATCAGTGAGCGCATAACAGTCTGTGTGAAGTGAGGCAAACACTCCACACCTCACTTCGCACTATAGTGAATTCCCTTAGTCTCTATTCTTAGAAACATTGTCTTATTGCATAGGTGAAAACATTAAAACAAACATTTTCATGGAAAATTAGAAAAAATAATAGACCTCAAAAACAAATAATATTATAATTGATCTACAGTATGTCAGTAATATACTCTATACAGAATATATATGATTATATATGAAGTCATGTTATTTTTCCAGTACTTAATGATAGTTTCAGGTTTTTATTTAATTTAAAAAAAAACCTTTGTATCTGTTTTGCCACTGTAAAAGGTGCAACAACTTTGGTAGAGTACAGTGGCAGTTTTTTTAAAAAAAAGGTAATGTTTATGCTATAGTAATTGAGTTTGTAGTAAATATTATATTTTATATTTTTTTTTAACAGTTTTCTTTAGGTTAAGTGGGAAGCCACTAGAGTTTTTGTTCTGTAGATGTTGTGTCCTTGCCTAAAATCTGTGAAAAAGTTGCTGTATAAATCTAACATCAAACTTAAAGTGATAAAGGTATGGGGATTATTCACTAAGCTATTCCCTATTCACTATTCCCATAGCAAATCCGCGACAATTTCCCATTGTAAAGTCGCAACAATTTTTTATAGATAAGATTGTGAGAATTTTCCCATAATAAAGTCGCGACTGTGACAATATTATCATTGTAAAGACGTGACTGTGACAGTAGCAGTGAGGCGAAGGATCCGGACCTCACTTCGCACTATGGTCTCGCAACTCTTTTGGTCTTGCCGAGACTGGAATCCCTTTAAAGCGCTCGCTGATGTCCGCATGTAGGACATCAGCGAGCGCATATCAGTCTGTGCGAAGTAAGCCGAAGGATTCGGAGCTCACTTCGCACAATGCTGAATTCCCATAAATGTAATGCCATGCATCTGGGTAGTAGAGATATTCATGTAATTTATATAACAAATAGGATTATATTGGTAAATAGATGTAGAATTATTTATAGCGCAATAGTGGACTACATATTACTGAATGAGTGAATATATGTTAAAACATACACATAAGCACACACAACTGTTTCATCAAAATAACAGAAGATCTGCATTTTTTAAATGTTTTCATCTTAAGTGAGTTTTTTTCTATAGGCAGTTTGAACAGTCATAATTGTTTTCCTTCTATAATAAATTGAATATAGATTATAAAACCTGTTTCTGCTTTTTGCACAGATCTGTGAATTAGCAAGGAATCGGCAAATATATTGGATTTCACAGGAAATATAAAGTATAATTTGAAATACCTCTATAAACGTTGGGCATATTTACTAAGACCAATTTGACAATATTGATTAATTTCACCCCCTTTCGCTGTCAATGTTTGTTTCCCTGTGCTTTTTGTTTGCCCTTATTTACAAAGGATTGATAAAAATGTTTCCCCATCGAAATAAATTGTTAACGGAAGGAAATTATGCAGTGCTTTTCTATGAGGGTCCCTTCCATTATAGATCAATATTGATGTGTCTTTTCAATGTGGAAATATTTTGGACTGAGGCTTAATGACAAGACCATCTCCATTGGGAATAATGGGTTTTTGCCAGCCTGAAGGTGGAGGATTCTTTTTGGTGATAAAATGGTTTTGAACAGTTTAGAAAATAGTGATATTGTTATTTGTAGGCTGTTTCTCTTGCATTTACTAGTCGAAAAGCCTAATGAACTTGAGTAAATGAGCCCCATATTATAATCTTAATGAAAAACTATAGTGAAAATTATTCTTACCTAATTGATATAGCAGAAGTTCACTAAGGGTGAAATTTCCAAAGCCTAAAAAGATGGTGTTTGACCTTCTCAGGTTTATTCTATGTATAAATGGCCGTTCAAGGGAAGCATTTTAATTTGATTTTTTTTCAATTTTTTTTAGATGGAAAAGTAGCCATACTTTACATAAGTACTTTGTCTACTTTTCCACTGGGGAAAAAAACAAAACAATATAAACAGTTTGATCGATTCCACAAAAGATTGAAAAAAAATCATTAAAAAGAAATCATATTTATATGTGTCAATGGAGCCCTTTGATATCTGTATCGCCGATATTTTCTCCAGGGACAAAGAAAAATGTTTGTTCCCTATCTCCATTGGAAATAATGGGTTTCAACCACCAGGCGGATTCTTGTATAGGTAAAGCAAAATGTTAAAGTGGACTTAGTAAATTTCTATATTGGCAAAAATGGGAAAAGTCAGGTAAAACGATGAATGATGTTAGTAAATACTCCAACAATTTAATAAGGTGTTTTTGCCTGATTTTGGCCATTTTTCTCCTGATTTTTTTGTTTTTTTACTAACAGAAGTATTCGCCTGGTTGCAGTAAAAAAACCAAAAAAAACCAAAAGAAATTGGGTGAAATGTGTAAAACTGACGAAGACACTTAAGTAAATTTCATCCTTAGGGGCATATTTACCTTATCACCATTATTTTGGGGAATTTGGGTCTTTTTGCTGGTAGCTATTTATCAAGCTGTGATGTTTGTTATCGCTGTGATGTACGTGGTAAATGTATCGATATAGTTTAGTGCTATATCACATTGATGGATTTAACTAAATTTAAATGTAGAAGTTAACTTTTCAATATCGATATGCATATGAAAATTGATACCTGCTGCTATTGCTGCAGCGCTAAGAATCCCTACACTAGGGGTCCACAAGAACCCCACACCTCCGCCATCCACCCCAGCATCACCCCCCCCCCCCACTAGTGCAGATAATCATTAACTCGCAATTAAGTGGTTAAATGATTTAAAACACAATTATTTCCATAGTGCTACTTTAATATTAGAGCTATGGAAATAATTTGTAAAAACACAATCTAATAGGGTTCCCTGGGACCCTCACACCTACCCCCAATTAAGCTAGATCAATTAAGTATAATTTCTCATTATAATTCTCCTTTAAATTTGCCCTCTGGAGAAAACACCAGTGTCATGGATGTCACTTCATGATGTCACTTTTAGTAACTTACTAACATTCACATCATTTAATTAATATGTGAGTTAAATAGGTGTATTTGTTGGTTTTAAACCTTAAATGCAGTATCTGGCATGGAATGCTGCATGAGAAGTGGTGCATAGCCTAGATTACAAGGTCGACAGCGCTAATAATATTAAAAAAAGCAGGGCTTGTGTACATTTATGACAATATATTTAGATATGAGACCTATAAAGGCATTACTACGTAAATTGAGTTTTTGAGAAACAAAATTAAATAGAAAATATTTTTCAAATATATTTCTAACAAATGACATGAAGATAAGTTGTCTTTTTATTGATCGGTTAATATTGAATGAACATACTGTCATTTTTATATTAAAAAATAATCTCGGCATGACTTTATTGTATGTAACCAATGTGTTATTTTGATTAAGAGAAAACAACCTATTTATTTTTTTGCAAATAAGATAAACATCTGTGATAAAGTCTTGTCGATAAGCATGTAGTCAGAGGCTCAGGATGATTAATTTTCTTAATTTATAACAAGGAATAGGTGGCCAACTGCTGAAATTAAAATGTATTTGGCTGTCAGAGTTGTTATGTAGCTAATCATATGGAAGTCAGAGTTTGGTTATTCATTCTTAAAAAAAAAACAAAGATAGATGGGGCCATTGACAGAACTATAAATTGCTATGACCATTAAAAATGGTGATGAAATTAGACTCGCTATTTCAAATCAAAATCCACAAACTTTTTTGTGTGGCTAGTTTACAGTTTTAGCTAGCCATAAATAAAATGTATATGGTTTATAAATGAGGCCACTGGAATACTGGATTAGTATTGCATCTAGGATTTGAAGCCACAGATAAATATAAAGTGAACAGAAGATAAATGCAGCTGTTTTGAATAAATTCTGTAATCCAATCTTCATTTCAATATACCTCCATTCTTAGAAAGTTGATTGTATTTTGCTGGCAATCACTTCTTCATTTTCAGTCTTAGCTAGCCTGATAGTTGCTTTGTTACTCTGTCTATAGCTTCTAATTGACTCTTCCATGCCTGTTCTTCTACATTGTCTTTCTTACCTGTGAATGAAGTCGCATTGTTTGGGGCATTTTATTTTTTGGGTTTGTTTCACAATGGAAATGTATTTATAGTAGTACTCTAAACTTAAAGTAACAGTTAAACTTATTAATGGGGGTTATTTATCAAGCATTTTTGGAATTTTTAAAGATCGAAAATAACTTTTTGTTACTAAAAAATGCATAAAAAAGTTATTTCTTACATGGCAAAAAAAGTATTTTTAAATAGGCAATACCGACATAATCAAATAAAGACTGTTCCTCCAGCAACAGGCCTTTAAAAAACCTTTACGACTTTGTTAAATATCCCGATAGATGGTAAGATACATTTACCAAATGTAGTGATAAATTACATTTAAATAAAAAAGAGAGAAAACAAAGCATTTTCTACCTGACCCTAATTATTTCCAGTCAGCAGTTCCATATAGATGAAGTGGTCCCTTAGCCAATCAAAGACCGTTACTGTGGAACATGCAGGATGACGCAGAGTGCCCACTTCACTCTCATTCTAAGCTTTATACCACAGCAGCTCTGAGAAAGATTGTCAATTTTGGGATACTTTCAAGTTGCAAACTAGCAGCTTGATATTAGCTGGCATTAACTAGGATCTAAAAAGTACTGATATACAGGTATTTAGCATTAGGTAGAAATGGTATGCTATATAACAATATTATAAGAACACAAAATTACTTTTAAAAGGAATATTTCCCTAAGGACTTAACTGTTCCTTTAAAGTGAAACATATCCCTTTAGCTCTAATTTTTATCTGATAACCTATAATGAAATATTTTCTTTACAGTGAAATTCTGTTGTCAGCATACTTTCATTAGCTTTACATAAATGTAGTCTCCTAGTTGATCCTACCTATGATTGTTTGTAGTCACTTTTATTAATAGAGAAAATGTCACATGCATCTGACTTTCCATTGTTTGGTTATTTTTTAGCAATGTACATTGCTGTGTAGTATTTTAGATCACCATTCATGAAAAGAGCTCATTTTCTAGTTACAGATTATGCAAAGTGGGAAACAAATTGTGATTCAGTTAATTAAAAACAAGCTAACTTTTGATATGATTGTAACAGTCATTGGCTGTGTCAATGATAGACCTTATAATGAAGACTTCTTCCAACTAAGCTGCCTTTTCTAATCCAAAGTTCTTCCTTTTCATTTATAGTGATCTGTAACAAATAACAACATTTGTTTTGCCATCTTAGTAAATCTCCTGATTGCCTAACTTCAGCCTTTTTACTGACCCATATGATTATTTTATCCATTCCAGGCATAATATGCATATATTTTTCTATTCACCATTATCCTTTTACAAGAATTCTCTTTATGTTAACTCCTGGGTCATATGAATCATCAAAACATGTTAAACAATTCTAATAATAAATTGCCTGTTAAGTGCTACTAACATGTCCCAATTTACTATTTGGCTTCTTACATTAGTAAACCTACAATTAAGATTATTACATTTTGTAAGTAAAGACACTATGGGGGTCATTGACTAAAGTCCGAATTGTCTCGTAAAGATGTGAATTCGCCACCTGCCCATATTCGGGTATTCAGCAAACTCTGCAATGTGGCAAATTCACCAGCTAACGATGCCTGTACACTACACAATAGACTGCTACTGACACAGTCATGAATTTACTATGAGAATTCTGATGCGGTCGCAGATTTGCTACAGAAATCCGATGTTTAGTCTATAAGGAGTAGAGAATCAGGGCATAGCCACCTGAATGATGAGAATTCACTTCAAATTCTCACTTTAGTCAATAAGCCCCTAAATGTTTTTAATCTTTTTTTCTAAGTAATTAAGATTGCATCCCTTATTGTTTGATCTTCTGTTACAATGATGTTGGACTACATTTACCTTTTATATGCCCCATACCTATCTGTGGTCTATAAAGCACCCAAAGACAAATTTTAAATCTTCTCTAAAACAGCTGTACCATTACAATTTAGTGGCAAATAATATTTATTACAAAGCCTGTAGCAAAAATAGAAATAAAACCATTTTTTATAAACACCAAACCCTCTTTGCTGCATCACAGTTGTGCATTAAGTTTACTCAGCTCACACTGCTTTCCTGACGAAGCACATGTCACTGAAATTATTTCTAAGACTATCACTATGGAGTTTCTTGCCTCCAGCTTTCTCCTTTAACATGTATTGAACCAAGACTGGCAATACCTAACACCAAATTCATTTACATTATTTCATTGCTCTCACATCTGTATTATAGCAGTTATCCACCTGATTGCTAAGAAAGACAGCCTTTTTTATACTGCATGCTTCTTTATTGTCTGTTAACATCAGTTCCTATGATTTAATGTGGATCTGACATCTACCTACAGATTTTGATCTATGCCAACTGTATAAATTTGCTGGAATAATGTGTAGTAAGTCTAAAAATGATGAAGATTAGAAAGAGGTTAAAAATATGATTGGTGCTATAATAAATCAATTGCTTGGAGCTAAATTATAATAGGCCTGTTATCTCTTCTTAAAGTGATATCTGTTTAAATGTGATGTCAAGATAACAATATATGTACTCTTTGGGGTAGGAAGTCCTTGTTGCTGATTGGATAATTGCATCTTAGCAATTAATCAATCAGGAAGAGGCTTGGGGTAGAAAAGTCTTGCTTGAGAGGAACCTTTTATACCCCAAGCCTCTTCCCGAGTCCCACCTCAGTTCCCTCTATCCCATGGTTAGGTAGAGGGTGAGGGACTTAGGTAAGGACATAATTAGGTTAGGGCCCCTCCCCATAGGGCTGATGGGGTTAGAGGCCATGGGAGTGGGTCAGCCATTGACCTCCTTGGCTAATGGGGTGATGGTGTGGGGGGTCAGTATTGACCCCCTTGGTTAAGCTTAATGCTCCCTACCCCACTATGTTACTGGGGTAGGAGAAAGGGGAGAGGGTCCAGTTGGACCCCCTCCCAGTAGTGATCCCCGACACCCACATAGTAGTTTTTGGGAGTGGGTGGGTAGGTGTCCCAGGGACCCCTACTTGTTTTGTGTATGTCCCCCCTACCTCACAGGGACATAGGGTTAGGAGGAAGATGAGCAGCTCCCAGGGAGTCACTCCTAGTGGTATCAATGCCCTCCCCTTCCTAGTGCTGGAAGAGGGTGAAGAGATAGGGGTTCCAGGGACCCCTTTTTTAATACTACATACCTCCCTACCCCAAAGGGACACAAAGGGACAGGGGGTAGGGGGAGGGAAGCAGCTCCTAATTGTGTTTTAAATCATTTAACTGCTTACCTGCCAGTTAATGATTTTTAAAGTATTTAAAGGTAGTTTTGGGATTTATGTTATTATTAATGATTGTTTATACATTGTTACAGTTAGTGTCTGTTTTGGGATACTTTTTTGTAGTTGTGTTAGTTTAATAACAGTTTGCAGTTGTTGATGTGTTAGAGAGTGATTTTTGATGTTAGCATTACAGTTTAGCATAGATCTAAATGGCTTTCACCAGGTCTAGGGAGACGAATCATTTTGATGGATAAATTTGAACATCGTAAGCAAGAAAAGTTTTGTAAATAGCCCTTGAGTGATATTGATTATTCAATGTATGAATAATATTGCTCAAAATAGGTGATATTGGCGACAACCAGTCCTGGGAACCCAGAAAGGGGTATAGTAAATACAAGAAGAGGTAAATATAGGTTAAATATATACTGTATATATATATATATATATATTTTTTTTTTTTTAATAAATATGGCCCGTAGTACATATCAGGTATGTGTGTACAGTATGTATGTATAAAATTTACGCAATACAAATATACTGTAAGACAGACACGGGAAAAGCGCATTACACATTACAAGTGAGTAACTTACAAAATCACTTTAAGTGTCAGGTTTTGGTTGACACAAGTGGATGGAGGTCCCTGCCCATAGAGCTTACAATCTAATTGGAAGAAAGACTTACATACATAGAAGGGTGACAAGAGCTGTATATAACATGCATTAAAAAGGAAAGCTTACATTTAAATGAAATTACTTAAAACACCAATACATTAAAACTTGAAATCTATATTCATTTTCAAAGTAATCCTGTTTTTTGCATTTCTGCTATAATAGGTTTTATTTGAATGCAGTTTATTCTAGTGTTATTTTACTTACTTGCTCTCAAATTGCACAGACCTTGTCTGTTTTATTGTGCTTACAAAAACAATTACATTTTAGAGCCATTGGATTAGAAAATGGCCTAACCAGTAGCAAAGTGAATGTGAATGTAAAAACAGCTCCTTTTCTGTGACTTTTTTTTGCATGAATCCCTTATTCCATTATTCAAATGCATTTATATTGAAGAAAAAGTATATGTAAGAAGAGGGTTTCTATTAGTTTTTGATTCTGTAAATTATAACAAGAAATAGATACCACGACAGAAGCAAGGGTTTTAAAGGATTGCTATTTGAGCATTATTACCCTCAAATTAAATTAAAATTAATAATATTGCATACATGTAACTAAAAGCTTAATACTGTAGTGTTCATATACATATTTTACAAACATTGATCGTATTGGAGATATTGGGGGTTTTTGACAAAAGTGAGAATTTGATTGTCAAAATGAATTCTCATCACTTCGCGTGGCTACTCCCTGATTCTCTACTCCTTATTCATTAAACAGGGAATTCCAATAGTAAAGTCATGACCGCATCAGTAGCCATCTATTGAGTAGTGTGTGAAAACTCCCATTTGCATTGGCATGGAAGCAGGGGCAGTTCTGGCCCTATGGGCACCCTGGCTGGACTGCCCCTCCACGCCACCCCCCCAGCACATCCCCTTGGCATGCACACCCTCCCCCCGCCCAAAGCACACACACCCCTCGGCACACACCCACCCGGCGTCCCCATCTCACCTCCTCCAACGTTCCAGCAACGCTCCTCCTCTGAGCGCCGCTCCACAATGAGGTAATTGAAATGCTACCTCATTGTAGGTTGGCACTCAGAGGAGCGTTGCTGGAACGCTGGAGGAGGTAAGTTTGCAGTGGGCGATGTGGGTGACAGCGCCCATCAAATAGATTGCGCCCTGGGCAGTCGCCCACATCGCCCAGCGCTAGAACCAGCCCTGCATGGAAGCTATTCAAATAAAGCAAATGCTATCTTTGAAGTAAAATTCAGGATTTGTCTTTTTTCTTTCTGACTTCTTTTTATCTTTACTGATAGAAGCCATGTTGTTAAACAGGCCTACCCCCTCCCATTGTTTAATGTTTGTTATCTAAAGAAATAAATATTCACTTTTTTTCAAAAAGAGTGCTGCGGTGATTGAATTTTTCCATATTGAGGGATGGGGCAGTGTCCTAACCACGTGTACCTTTGACAAACGTAGATGAGGAGAGTGCTGTTTCTATGTTTGTTTGAAATATATATGGGAGTTGTGTATCACTACATACATTAATAATATTGACAATATTATTTGTAATGGACCAAAACTAGATTGTGGATTTGTATACTGCAGTTTTGTGTTTATTAAACCAAATCAAAAATGTAATTCATATATTAACATTTTAGAACAACGTGGATGTATCTGTAAAGTCACAAATGTTTTTCTATAAGTAAAAAGGCTTTCTATTCAGTTATTCAGCACAGCTAGATCACATGAATTTGGTTTAAACAACTTTTTAGGACTTGACTGATTCTAAATCTTTTAATATTCTTATGATATATCCAAATCCTGGATTTCCATTACTATATAATATGTGTCCTGTTTATATCATCTGTAAAATTTAACAAATACTTATTCTACCTGTTTCAAATCTTATCAAGCAAATCCTATATCACTTTGTTGCTTATATACAATGAATGATGATCAGCTATAAAACAAAAGGGGTATCAAACAGGGAAAATCCTACCTAGGTCTAGTAACCTATAGCCTGAAGAAACCAGTCAGATGCTTCCTTTTTAAATCCCAACTCCACTTAACCAGTGA
The DNA here is from genome assembly GCA_019650415.1 of Pipa parva. Taxonomy (NCBI): domain Eukaryota; kingdom Metazoa; phylum Chordata; class Amphibia; order Anura; family Pipidae; genus Pipa; species Pipa parva. The sequence continues at coordinate 15,964 of WMED01006802.1, forward strand.
AAGCTAACAGCTGATTGGTTGCTATGGGTTACTAGTCCTCAGCAGTCTTTGCTCTTGTTGATTCATTTTTCTTAAGGTTTCTTATCCGAGGAAAACAATCTTTCCAAATGTAATAATAGCTCAATTTGTTCTTTGCTGAAGACAAATGCTTTGATTTGTATAGAAAGGTAGTATTTATAGCATTTTATCTTTAGAGCAGCCTTCAGAGAATCACACTGCTCTCGGAACTGAAGCTTCTTGTCTTATGCAAAGTTCTAAAATCTGAAATTGCTCCTTTTTCTTGTCTGCATATTTTTAAACACATCTAGCTGCTTACTAAATACATTAATAATGAAAATGAATGTCCTGTGCTTGTTTTTTTCCATTACAGTGTCGTGTGAACATTTAACATTAGGACTGCAATTGGGATATCTATGTTATTTATAACCATGATAATGTCAGTAACATTTCCAAACTGCTATTTAAATCTCTTGTGTGTCAGTTTACTGTTTAATAAAAATAAACAGTTCAATATTATAACAATATTTTAAGGTTTCCTTAATTTTCCAATAATACATCATAGATGTTTTTCTATTTTAAACTGTAAATTTATGGCACCCTGTTTCCATGGTAACTGAAATGAGAAACACTTGCTGTTAATTTGATATGACATGATTTCACATAATTTTGCATACTGAAACTTATTTTAGTTGGTCATTCAAATGGCAATTCTTTTCATTTCAAATAACAGATTTACACACAAAAAACACAGACACACATATATCTTGTGACATTTGAGGAAAAATAATCTTTGTGAATATGAGGATGGTTTATTTTCTGTATAAAACTACCTCTACTAAAGTGTTATTAGAGGGCCAGAGCCAGAAAGAAGAATCAGAAGAAAACTGCTATTTGGATGGCGGGGTAATATTTTTATTATGCAGTACTTAGAAATAATTATTAAAAATGTAATCTTGAATAATTAATTATTGATTCTGTATTGTTCTGTTTTTCTTCTCATTGCTTGTTGCAGCCACATTTTATAAATTGTTCATTTTGGGACACTTAGTGAACTTGTATTGTGTGGAGATAAATGGAAAAGAATAGACAGAGCAGGGGTTTGTTTACTTTATAGATCAAAGATGGCAGCAAATCAGGAACTTCAAATCAAAGATAACATTTTTAGAAGTATTATGTAGACAGAAGTGTTCTACAAAACCAAATGGGATTTTTTCCCATTTCCCATAATTATTTTGATACTGTTCCTAAATTATCTACCCTGTATTTATGACCAGTTCTAAGCGATCATAATTCTTTTTCAATATATACTTTCAAAACAAAAAAAAAGAGTTAATTTGCAATTGTGTATGTTTTATTGGTATTGATTATGAAAGGGTAGGCTTTCTTGGCATTGTCAGCTCTAGCATGGAAATTCCTTCACTGAAGTGGCCTATGACAAAATGATGTGATTAAAAGTCAAGATAATTATTAAGTGACAAATATTAACCTAAATACAGTTTATTAATCTTTAACTCATGTTTAGTTGATTTACTGTGCATTATATTAAGGTACTACTATATAATTACTTCCATGATCTGAAATGTTATTAATAAAGGTTTGTTTTGGACCTTCTCTGTGGCATATTAGAATTTTTACTGGCTATGTTTGCTTACTATCTGTAACATTCAAGAGTTTAAAACAGGGTTTCCATTATTGTGAATTGTGGTTATTATAACAAAGTTAAAATTAACCCCATATTTGAAGTAAATATAATGATCGCTTCTCTACAAATGATTTACTCCACTTAATTTTTAAAAAATCATTTTTAATCTTTAAACGCTAGAATTACTACAATGAATGAAAAAAATCCAGTTTTCTGGCAAAAAAACAAACAAACTTTTTTTACTCAACTATTAATAAACTAGTGCACAGTTTGAAATATTTTAATTTATGGAAAGAAATGGAAACTTTTGAAAAATTATTTGTTTGTACCACCATGACATTATTTTCACATTAGATTGAACTTTAAGATATTTGAGGCAGGCGATTCACTCCTTAATGTGCTCTATTTTCCTTAAAATCTCTACTCCATTTGTTGTCATTACTATTTTATAGTAAGCATTTGTGTGTGTGTGAGTATATATATGTATGTATGTATGTATGTGTATATATATATATATATATATATATATATATATATA
>WMED01006804.1:0-15077 GCA_019650415.1 Pipa parva
ATTTGCAAGTCATTGTATTCTGTTTTTATTTACGATTTACACAACGTGCCAACCTTTCTGGTTTTGGGGTTTGTATATGCTCAACCCCTACTCTGGTGCTAAGGTCAGTGTGTAGACATCTAAGGAGTCAGGGATTGTCCTGCCCCCACCTTCCTAGCCTTTGTCTCTTGCACTCCTTGTTGGCAATTGTCACCATTTTCCAGAGAATTAGTGAGTCACAGAGTAAATTTGAAACAAAAACACCTGAAGAACAGAAGTTTTACCCCAAAACATTGTTTTTGTTTTTCTTATGCCTTAATAAATGGGTTAATTCAATTAAAGAACGGTGATGAAGATTGAATAGTTTTTGCTTTAAAAATGTGCTGCGACCTAGAATCAGGTTCAGCTTAATACCTGTTTCCATTAAGTTTTAAGCATCTAGTGGAGAGGTGCTCGGACATTTACGTGGACATTTAAATTTTAGACCATCAGTATCTAGTTACCAGGCAACACTACGCTTGAGAAGAACTCACTATTTTGCACAAGTTAAATGCTTTCATTATATAAACAAATGAAGATTTCCCAATGGCTTACCAAAGCAAGTGGTCTTTTGTGGTAGCTATCAACACAGCTGCACAATAAGGAAGCAGATATAGATGGAAGAAATCTGGTTGCATGGTTAGCGTTGATTAAACAGGGGAATGAGAAACACAATAGTGCACCCCAAAGCTTAATGCCAGTGAGACACCTGGAAAATTGTACACAGGAGTGGGTGTCAGGCTCCAAGTGCTCCCTCAAGTGAGGAAGCTAAATGCAGGCAAGAAGATTTTCAGAAACAATTATCCACTAGCAAGAAGTCTGGGGGGAGTGAGCTGTATTAGATTATATGAGACACGTGATATGATAGACATCAGGGGTCACAATTTGCAGGTGGCAACCTGCCATGGGACCACTTGGCCTTTTTGGGTTTTTTTTTTTTACCTTGAATTTGCATGTTTCTAGGTGTAGGTTCAAGCTGTAGGTAGGAATGACTTTTAAGCCGTTAAGCTAATATTTGCTGGGGTTGGTTCCACTTTAATCCCAAATTAAAATTCTTATTGATGTGATTATTATTTGGTCAACAGCAGTGTGGGGTTTGTTTCCTATAATGTACAGGTTCTCCCTGGGTCTGAGATAGGTGATATGATTGAGGCGCAGGTTCTTCGTTGGAGCACCATGCAATCTCCCAACCATAAGTCAAATTAAAATAATGGAAAAGAACCACTCACAGACAGCTGTGCTGCAACCCTTTATTGGGTGAAGGTAAAACACGACATGTTTCGGGTCTTACGCCCTTTATAAGAAAAGTCCAGTGAAAAGAAGGATAGTGATAAAAATCATCAAAACAAATAGAAAACATTGAAATGACCTTTATAAATGTATCCCTAAATCCTAATGGTGCTTTCTTAAATGCAATATTTAACTTCATCTGTTTGTGAATAATACATCCATAATAAATGGTAATTTTATACATGAATACATACCGCCATAAGATTGCCACCTGGAGAGTTTAAGAATGAACTCCTCCTGCCAGGTGAAGAAGGGGCTTTACTATTAAGACTGCCGATTTCACTGAGAAGACTTAGGAAAAATCTGTAAGCATTATATTTTAGACTTTCATGCCGGATATCGTTTATTAACTTTGTTCCTGGTTAAAGAGGCTATATGTAAAAGTTAATAGTCTGAGCTGTCCCAATACTAGTGGTTGCCAAATCATTGTCTTTTATTTAGATACTTATAAAATACGTATTCTACATGGCTGGCTTACTTGGGGGCATTTTGCATTGGTTTATAGCAATTAAATTGCATGCACAAATAATGAATACCCATGCAGCATGTAGATAAACTGACCAGTTCTCATTTTAAAGTGCACCTGTCACCTCAAAACACTAATACTAATAATATATATACTGTATATATATACATACACACTATATATACTAATGAAATCAACATTTTGTAAATATATATGTATATAAAAAAAAGTACCTTTATACAGTGTTTCTCTCTGTCATCTTCCCTGTCAGCCTGACTTTTCTTTCCTGGGTTGGGTGATGATGATTGACATTATAGCTCCTCCAATCAGATCCCTGCTAGATCGTGATTGAAGAAATCTGATTGGAGGAGCTATAAAATCATTCATTATTTATACCCGCTCACCTGACACTCAGGAAAGAAAAGTCAGGCTGACAGGGAAGATGACAGAGAGAAACGCTGTATAAAGGTACATTTTTTAAAATACATCTATATTTACAAAAACGTTTATTTCATTAGTAAAACCTACATTAGTATTAGTTTTGAGGTGACAGGTGCACCTTAAGTATCTGCTTCCCTGCAACATTCGATACGTTTTTAAATGTGTAAGTACAAAGGATTATAATAGTTGTTTCATTTTTTTTTAAATAATACAATTCTCAAATTGTGCAGGTTAACATTTGCCAGTATATCCCTGCCAACCTTTATATACAAATGGTAGAAGCCACACCCCACAAAAAACACACACAGATAAAAATAAAATGATTTTTTAGCTCACAGAAACCAACCAGATTTGTAGCTACCTTTGAACTCTCTTTAGGATGGTGCAAAGACACCACAGGTGGCAGCATCACTTTAAGTTTTTCTGTTTAGCGATATCACACAGCTTTATTCTTCTGGACTAATTATGATTAACCCAATGGTCTGTTGGGTGTGCAGACCATTGGGCTAATCATATATATAAATATATATTTACACACACACTTCTATAGAGTTGTTAGGGTCGGATTTGCTGACACAGAGGCAATCTCACAGGTAATCTCTATATGATTATCTTTCTTTATGTCTCATTTATAAGACTCTGTTCCTATGAACTGGTCACTAACAGGTTCAGTAAATCAAAGGAACTGTGTCTTTATCAGACATTTCTACAATGTTATAGCTGTCACAAAGGCACTGCTCTCCTTGATCATCATTGTGCTGCTCTTTTTTACAGATGAAATCTCACCATGACTGTCCCTAATTATTATGGGAAATCTGCTGTTGAATCAATACTGGATGTACAACACCAGCAAAAACTCCGATTTTGGCCATGTTGAATGATACATGCATATGAACGCTGAAGTTAAAATGTTAAGGTTTGTAAGCTTTTAGTTACGGTACGAAATGATTTATATTAAAACACATTTCTTTTGTTATCTATCGGGTTAATTTAGGCTTCAAGAGATTTTGTAAAATGTATGAAGTTTTTAAATATTTTACAGTGGAAAAACACAGATAACATCCCACAAAAACGCATTTTATCCACACTAATTCACAGGGTTTACCGCTCCTTAGTTTTATGGTATCACATTTGCACTTTACTTTTGCCCACTGGTTCTTGTAAATTATATCCCGATCCCCATTGTCATGTACGTTGGAGAGTTGAGAAACGCAATTTCAATACTTGTATGTGCTCATGTACATATGTAGAATTGACAAAATAAATATCTAATCTAATCTTAATTGCAGCATAGGGCAAACATAGAACTCAAGCACTTCCTGTTGATTTTGATCATACCACTCCATTACTATCCATGCACAATGTTTCTATAAAGGTAATAAAAAAACAAGGCATTTGAATAGCTAGAAAAATAACAAGCATTCCCGATTTCAATGCTGCGTCAAAACAGCCTCATCACTTTGTACGCAAGCTGTAACCATGACAAAATGAACCGCTATCGTGTAAAGTCATAAGCAGTTTGACATGGTCAACATTGAAACAATACAACAAATAAGAAAGGTATTTTACCTTTTCTAGCGCCTGCTGCTTCAATCCCTTGGCGTTGAAGGTGTAAATCGGGTGCTCAGGAAAAAAGCCGACAATCCATATCAAAGGAAAAAATTGTATCCGGCATTCCAATAGTTCTAAGCTTTATTTCACCACATGGGCATGGATAAAATCATTTAAAAACATCCAATGATCATTGCATGTTTTTAAATGATTTTATCCATGCCCATGTGGTGAAATAAAGCTTAGAACTATTGGAGTGCCGGATACAATTTTTTCCTTTGATATGGTCAACATTGAAATCAAAAGGGATGCATTTTACTTGAGTTTTGATGCCGGCTTATAACACCTTATGTATATTTGCCCTTGGCATCCTGAGCATCTGTTTTATAAAAATTTCTGTCCATTGTTGCATGGGAGAGAAACAATAGACCTATGATTTCTTGACTTTATTACAACTTCAAAAATGTTGCTTTTACCTAATGTTTTTCTTCCAATGAATTTATATAGACCATAGTTGAGAGGAGGTATAGTGGTCCCTAATTGGTATATTTGAGCAATTATTATGGATGCTGTAGCCCAATTACAAACCAATTGTGCAGGCAAGAGACAGGTGGAAAAAGTAGCCACCTAGGACTTCATATGAGACAAAAAGACTTTAGTCACATTTACACAGTTGATATCTACAACAAAGCTTATAAGAAAAAAAGGATTTATTTACTCACCAGTAAATCCTTTTCACTCCGTCACAGCCGTACACAAGCATTAGGTAATATGTGACTCCCATGTGAAGGCAGTATACTGCATGGATTCGATTACAATGATCCTTTCACTTTCCATGACCATGTTGCCTCCTTACAATGCTGCTTGTCAGAAACCACAGTGCAAAAAGCCCATTATGTACTTATTGTTGTAGTGGAATGAGCAAGTATGTGAGCAGAAGAAGTTTTCCCTTTGGTTGTGTATGCTCAATCAATAGCCTTTCTAACCCAATGGGAATCTAATGCAATCTCTGGCAACTCTCAGGGAATATGTTGGCATTCCATAAGTGCTCAGGTATGGAATACAAGGAAAGATGGTTTGCATGAGAGGGCTCCAGTTTTGAAATTAAAGCCGCACTGAAGTATTTTCAATAGGAAAGGTGCATTGCTAAGTGAGCCACAGCTCATTATAGAAGCTGAAAGTTTGATGGGAGGATGTATGAGAACTGAAAGGATAAGGTAAAGGTGCTAAGATGGAGTAGGCTGATAGAAAGACAAGTGCATAAAAATGCACTTGTCATTTAAGAAACAGATGTTGTTATGTACAACAGTGTGGACACTTGCTCCTTCAGAATATTGTGCTCCAGGCCTTTTTCTATGCCCAACAGGAGGAAGGATAATAATGAAGACAGATAAGAGTGTAATTGATTAGCCCAGTTATATTCGCACTTTAACAAAAAGGAAAATCAAGGTCTATGGCAAATGCAAGAAGACATTAGTCTGCATACCATGATCATAGTAGAATTGACTGAGTCTGAGAATCTGTTGCATCTGAGTACTGTAGATTCCACAGCGATACCGCAACAGATGAAGAATTGGTCCCAGTCTGATCAGGTCTTGATGCCAGGGTAAAAGGAGGGATGTTGATAATCCACAACAGATCTCAAAACTATGAATATTGTGGGCCAGCCTGCGTGTCTTAGTTTCTAAAGAACTCCAGGTATTGTGACAGCCGGAGGAAAGACTAGGTGCTAAGTCTAGAAGCAGGTCCTTGCATCAATTCTGACTTAGCAGATTGCAAAAATAAGCAAGGAAACACTGAACCTTCCTATTGTGATAGGAGGCCACAAAGTCTGTTTGCAGAACACCCCATTGTTATGCTTTTAGGGCAATCACAACTGTAGGGGCCCTGCCTCCTGTGGTCTTGGTATTAGTCTTTTGATACAATGTCTATTGTGCATTGGGTTCCCAAGGAGTTTAGATACGCTTCTGCCTGAAGATGACATTGTTGGATGGAGTTCCCATTCCTCTGAAAATAAGTTGTTCTAGGTGAATTAGCTGGCTTCCTAATTGACGATTTTTGGAATATAAACAGTCGAAATCTGAAACCAACTGGTGTCAGAGGAAGCAATTTGCCAATCTGGTTCAGGTAATGCACACCCATGATTAACATGAGAGTAAGGCCACAAAGCTTGGGAATCAGATGTTTGAGGAGACAGTTAAAGGTTTAAGAGATCATTACATAATGTTTTTAAGATGTCTCTTTGAATAGGACTAAGGTGGAATTGTTCAATTTGAACAGAATCTAGGGAGTAGGCCAGTAATACCAATAAAAAAAAACACTGCCTACAATATATAGCATTAATCCGATGATATATAGAGTATTCCTCCACTTTTTGGAGACAGGGTGTTCTAGGAAAAATGTTAACATCTATTAAATACCAGAGGACAGTTCCTTTCAACTTCACACCAGTACACAGCTGAGTAAAGGTAAATGTCAAAACTTTATTCAACAAATCCAAGTATGGGTGGAAACTTTGGAATCTTTATATAGAGAAACGGGAATAATTATATCAAATTAGAATAGTTTTAAAACAACCTTGAGATACGCCCAAGGCTCGACCAGGTTTGCTGGGATATGGGACTGTGAAAAAAAACGTGGCAGATTTCATGTTAGCTCTAATTTGTAACTGAAAGTTACGGTGTAAAGAACCCATTTTTCTCATGAAATTAGAGCCTAATCCTCATATGTGAGTTTAAGTCTGCCACCCACTTCATCTACAGGAATTTTAGTCTTCAGTCAGTCATGTTCTGTGGATTTGGAGAAGAGTTTATCGCTTTGCCAGAATTTTTTGGACTTAGCTGAGGTGTATGCCCTGAAGGCTGTACAGTGTGGAGGGGAATTATACCTGTAGGACTGAAAGAACAATCCTTGAAAATATCTGTTGCCTGAGAAATTATAGTTTCTAATTCATCTAACAGAGGATTCTTTTTAAATGGAAGAGAATGTTAAGCTGAAACCATGCAGAAGTTCAACTAGAGCAGCAGTTCTCAACCTGTGGGTCGGGTCGCGAGGCAATACCACGGGGGTCGAGAACAGCTGCACCCGGAAGGCACGCAGGAACCCTTGTTATAAGGGTTCCTGCAGGGTGACGTCAGCTGAAAACGTCACATGACGCGCGTACGTGATGACGTTTTGGTCGAATGTCACGACGCGCGTACGTGATGACGTTTGGCCGAAACGTCAGCACTGGGGGTCGTCACCCACAAAAGGTTGAGAACTGCTGATCTAGAGACTTTAGCTGCATCCAAGACTACATAAAAAATGATGGAATTAGACTGCTAAATATAGGAGTTGGACAATAAAACTGAAACTCCTGTTTTTAGACCACAATAATTTATTAATATGGTGTAGGGCCTCCTTTTGCGGCCAACGCAGCATCAATTTGCATTGGAAATGCCATATACAAGTCCTGCACAGTGGTCAGAGGGATTTTAAACCTGCTGGAGGAAAACATTTCCTGACTCGCTCCTCCAAAACACCCTAAAGTGGCTCAATAATAATTTAGATCTGGTGACTGTGCAGGCCATGGGAGATGTTCAACTTCACTTTCACGTTCATAAAACCAATCTTTCACCACTGTCATCCTGGTACACGGCACCGCCTTTAGGATACAATGTTTGAACCATTGGATACACATGGTCCTCCAGAATGGTTCAGTAGTCCTTGGCAATGATGCGCCCATATAGCACAAGAATTGGGCCAAGTGAATGCCATGATATAGCAGCCCAAACCATCACTGAGCCACCCCCATGCTTCAGTCTGGGTGGTACGCTTCTTTGGAGTTTCTCCACACCATAACTCTCCCAGATGTGGGGAAAACAGTAAAGGTGGACTCATCAGAGAACAATACATGTTTCACATGGTCCACAGCCAAAGATTTGCGTTCCTTGCACCATTGAAACCGATGTTTGGCATTGGCATGAGTGACCAAAAGTTTGGCTATAGCAGCTCGGCTGTATATATTAACCCTGTGGAGCTCCCGACGGACAGTTCTGGTGGAAACAGGAGAGTTGAGGTTGGATGTGTTTCGTCCTTCTTGGTGGTATGCTGACATTACCCTGGTTACCATGGCTTTTGCTGCATCACAAAGTCTTGCTGTCTTGGTTACAGGTGCATCAGCAAGACATGCACCAACAATTTGTCTTCTTTTGAACTCTGGTATGTCACCCATAATGTGTGCATTGCAATATTTTGAGAAAAACTGTGCTCTTACCCTGCTAATTGAACCTTCACACTCTGCTCTTACTGCTGCAATTAATGAAGATTGGTCACCAGGCTGGTCCAATTTAGCCATGAAACCTCCCACACTAAAATGACAGGTGTTTCAGTTTCATTGTCTAACCCCTGTATATCCAGCCCACTGGAGAAGATTATCTCAAAATCTTGTTCTGAATACTCTTAAAGAATTTGACTATGAATCTATGGCTTTGCTTACCCAAGCAGAAGAATAAAGTGTAGTTCAAAGTCTGATGCTGTGAAAATAATTTTAGAAGTCTTTCCACTACTTTGTTTGGAGCAACTGGAAGTGTGATTCCAAAATACTAAGGGAGACTTGGTATACAAGAGGAGCTGGATCAGAGATTAACACTGGGAGGGAGAAGCAGGAGCGCCACAGATAAAGCAATGCTGTAGTAAGAAGTGCAGTAAGAATATTATGCTTGTTATTTACCCTGAATAAATAGAGCTGCTTCCAAAGCAATAGCAGGAGATCTAAAGACAATGTCATTCCTGTTTTAATTTTTATGTTGAAGGGCAGGGAATGGGTTTAAGAAACAGAGGTATATACTAAGTCGCCAAACACCTGCACTGTTCAGCACTGTGACCTCTGCAACAGAAAGAGAGCCAGTTAGGCTGATTGCTACCCCTCCAATGGAAAAATCCACATATGGGGGTAAATCAGTGGGGAATCCCACCTGGAGGGGCTCACTTGAAGAAGCAAGATCTGTTACTGACTTCTGATGTCACCCCTGGTTTCAATGCAAGCTAATGAGTTTGCATTCAACCTCAGTGAAGTTTACGGAGAGAAAAAACTCCAGGTGTTGTTCAAAAGAGTTAGGTAGTGGAGGCAGAGTAAAAGGAGAGTGGATCTTCAGATGCCAATTCTTGCAGTGTCCTATCTCCAGATGGAAGGCACCTATTACCCAGTGCTACTGTGCACCAACCCCACTGTAGAAAATAACTGCTCCCCAAACATATCCTGATAGTACTTTACATTGAAGTATTTGTGTCTCAAGGAACTTTAGTTTACACTTTTTTGGGAGTTATTAGGTACTTTAATCCTCATGATTTCTAGAAATTAGGCTATTCCCTCATTGCATTTAACATAATTCTACAAATAATTATTGTAGGTGTTAGCACAAGCCTAGAAAGCCATGGATATTCCAAATTTAAAAATTAACGTCTCTTAAAGTGGACCTGTCAGGTCCACTTAACAGACTCTCTTTAGAAAGCAGGGAGTTGTCTTAGCTGAATGCTAAAAGCATTCAGCTAAGACTGTAGTAAAAGCAGCAAACTCGCTGCTTCTTTTCTGCTCCGATGCCCAACTTGATTCTTGAGTTGGGCAGAGCTGAATAATTGACATAGCTCCTCCAAACAATCCCTGCTAGATTGTGATTTAAGGAATCTGGAGTTATTTTAATATCAGTCATCCTTTTAGCCTCGCCCAACCTGACTTAAGATTAAAGTCTAGCATCGGAGCAGACTGTGACAGGTCCATTTTAAGCAAGCAATTCTATAGTTCATCAGCTATAAATAATGGACATTGCAGAAGGCACCGGGTACCTGTAATACAAAATCAGATTTTCATGAACATTGTTACAATGTCATGGCTTTGTATGTATTTAGAGTTGTATTGCTGTTGTGGTGCATTGTACAATGATTTATTTCTCATCACTTGCATGAGATGTTAAATTGCTTGCATTCCTTTTTCATCCTTTTAAGTTTAAAGATTAGTTATCAGTATGTAATATATCTTTTTCTTTACTCTAATATGCATGCTATAAGATTCCAACGCTTAATGAACAGGTGAATTACCTGTGCACACAATCTGATCCTCCTATGAACGTCTTATCTGAATTGATTGCAAAATTTCCATATTGCAGAGTTCAGTGAATACGCAAATATGGCTTCAGACCTTTACAAGACAGTATAAAAACTTTCATGATTCTCAAAATTAGGTTATTTTGCTTGACTTGTACAAAATCAAATAATTGCATTACTGTAACAGTAATAACGTATATAAAAGTTTAACCCAAGTTTGTAGTCTAAACTATTTTGCCATTTTAACAAGGCACAGAGTCCTAGTACAGGAAAAAAAAAAAACAAACTATGGAGTCATCGTTTTAGGCAAAGATTCCTTTTCTAATAAGTCTTCTGTATATTTAGGTATGTCCAATAATCATTTTACTTAAGGTTGAACATATCTAACCTAAACTATTTTTAGGTGTAGTTCTGCTTGAAGGGACCTAGCCAGAAAACAATTCAATACTCCTGCAAAAGCATGGGACAGGCACTGTGCATGGGTTTATTGTCCAACTGAAATGGAAATCTTTATATAGTGAGCACTACCAAAAGAGAAATCATGTTAATACCATAGTCTAGCATCCTTATAAATAAACTGTATATGGTGTACCCGTGGATTTCCTAAACATCTGTATACACATTCAGATCAATTCGTGTAATGCAAAAAATTGACAGTGATGTTTCAATTTTATTTTTCAGACACATGTTTTACAAAAACATTTATAAAAGCTTTCTTTGAAAGCTTCAATGAAACATTTTTAAAAATATTTTTTTGGATTCGTTATAAACAGCATACACTGAAATCACTAAAATACAAGAAAGGACGCCAAAGTTGTGGAAAGGGGAAAGAAATAAAAGACAAAATGAAGTGGGATAGTTTTGCCTCAAAACTAAATCTTACTTTAGAAATGAATTACAAAAAACTCTGAAAAAAAATATTTATACCCTGAATAGTAAGTTTTTGGTGCAAAACATATTTCTGATTTCAATAAACTTACTCACTGGGAATTTGTCAAGAGTCAAGTTATGTAACAGGTAGGTTTGAAAGCAAACTAAATTCCCTCGCTAACCCCTGAATAAAGAGCCAGCGTTTCAAACGTAACTATAAATAGTTACTTAACTTTTTAATGTGTAATGATTTATCTTTTAAATCCAGTATTATGTTCATTACACAGAATACATTTTGAGTAAATGTATAATATACTTTTATGAAGTAACTCTAGCAATATTTAATTTCCCATAGTATTCTACCCAGTGCTTATTAACATATTATCAACCTGAAATCTTAACTTCTTAAATAGAACTATTTAAATGTTTACTCATTTATAAAAAGGACTGTATTTTCTTGCAAATAAAGAAATGTTCAGTTTTCATGGATTTTATTTCACTGGCTTATCTGAGGCACTGTGCTATTAAGTTCAGTGGCTAAATTTGTTATAAATATAGCATGTACCTCATTCATATAGTCAAAGTGAGATAGAGCTGTTTAACAGGCAAAGGCAAACAGAAAATATAGTAAACTTTCAGAATTATAGTTAATCAGATCTTGATCACCTACTTCAAAGCAGTGTGTAAATTACAATAAAACATTCTGGTTATGTAATTTAAGTTTAGCCACCCTGTAAGGCGTTTATGTGGAATGTATATAGTTGAAAACAGATTTTTGCATTACTTGGATATGGTCTGTCTCAGTTTGTTTCATATATTAATTCCAAATGTAATAAATCAGACAATTGTTCTATAAACAAAACAAATTTGCTATTTTACGTAGAACTGATTCAATTTTATTTCTGCCTCAGTCCAGACAGATTCATTTTGCACCCAAGGAATTTTACCCCAACGACCCTACAAATAACAGCTCAGCTATTTTCGCAGTCATGATTCAGAGTGACAGATCAACCTTAAAGGACTGGAATTAACTGAAAGTATGTTCCTGCAGTAGTCAATTACCACTCAAGATGGTATTCTGCAATAAAACTGAGCCTCTTCAAGTGTGGACATGAATTAAGTAATATCACCATTTCCTGAACAGGCATTACATATTTAAAGGACTAAGTATAGGACTTATCAAAGATGAGCAAGAATTCATGGGATCGGCACCGTATCCCATAAATTACAATAGATCTTGTTAGAGATCCCAACTTTTAAACCTATTTACAAACTTCAAGAAACTACCTCCCTTATGTAAGAACATCTATCAAAAAAAAAAAAAAAAAAAAAGTAGAGGGAGCACCAATTTCTTCATATACACATGAGAAAAATCACTAAATGCGTGACCCATGGAAACTTTAATTTAAAGTTTCTCTATTCCTGATGACCAGCAGGTACAGGTACAGCAAATATTTTTGCTCTTCGCAGAGCACACTATTTAGTCCAAAATCTGGAGAGAGTGCCATTGCTGTTTATCCAGATGGTTGAGGGACATTTTCAAGTAGAAGCCTACGGCCTTCCTCATAATCATCCTCATCAACGTTGACAAGGAGCTGGATGGTTTCCTGTCCCACTGCCTCTCTAAGAGAGTCTGTGATGAACACACCTTTCAGGGCCTCAAGCAGAGAACCATTCATATAATCAGTCCAGAAGGCATCCAGATAGGAGAGCTCTGAGAACTTGATGTCACAGATAATTGAACCAAGGTCCCGGGATTTTAGCACAGTGTTTGACTGGCTGAACAGATCAAACTGCTTTTCTAATGGATTCTGTTTTACAGATAGCACGTTCTGACTCAAGATGGACTCGTGCTGGCAGTACTCTGCTCGAACACGCAAGCGGATTCCTAGTGAGGAGGGTGAAGGAGGAACAGGGAAGAGGGAAAAGGAGAGAGAGAGAAAAAAAAACAAAACTTATTAAAAACTTACAAAACTGTAAAATCATAGAAACATGCAAATGGAAGGAAATTTAAAATGGTCTAGTAAATTTTTTTGGATAGATATTTAAGACCCAGCATAGCTCCCAATAGGGGGTAAAGCAGAAGGAAACTGGAGCTGGTCAACAAAGTTTCAAATCCAGATTTGAATAACCCCATTTTCAGCAACAAGTTACAGACACTGCAACAGACCAAGTCCCATCATAAACAGGATAATATCCAAAGGGAAATGTATTCCTAATATTCTAAAAAAAACGTACCATTTTGATTTGTGAAAAGAACTCTAAAATTCTACATGTATACGAAAAATGGTCAGCTGAATAAATGGCTCTGTTAAGTATAAAAGTACTGGATTTGGTTTTATCTTTTACATTTTATATATTCACAGACTGACTAGACAAAAGTAAAAAACCCTATATTATAAAAAAAAAAAAAAAAAACATAAAAAAAACTATCTTGATAAAATGAAATACAGGTGGCTTGTTACATACGCTTATTTAGTGATATTTCCTCTTTATTTTTCTTTTCTTGTGGAAGGTCAACCTGCAGAAGTGTTTAACTGAGAGCGCATATCATATTGTGACTGTCCAAGCATACAAAAAGAAAGAAAAAGCAGCCATCCCAAATAAGACATTTAAATGGGATTAGAAAACAAGAGTAACCAGCTGTGATTTTTTTTCTAGCCTAAGATTTAATAAAATTTAGCTTCTAGCAGATGTTCAAACCAAATTGGTGAATGTATTTATTTGTACTATTCAAAGAATGAAAAGATTCCCCATCATTGAAGATCAGGACAGCAGGAGGGATTTGTTCATTTCTGTGATATCAGCACCGGTCTCAATTGGCAAGGGCGACTGAAATATTGTAAAATGTAAATAATCTCAATTCAGCAGTAACACCATTTAATATGAATTAACTCTTCCCTTTCTAAGGCCAAGGACACACTGGCTGTTCTTCAGCTGAGCTGGAAAAACAGTATACATTGTGGGATAATTCACACAGACTATTTTGTATTGAACCATAGACAACATTGAGCCTAAATAAAAATAGCTCAGCTGAAAAAAAGTGTGGCCCTGGCCTAAAGACTAAGTAAAAGCTATGGCATGTTTTTTGTTGAAGTCCTTTCTTTTTAAATCTTGTCAGATGCCTTCAGTACAAAGAGTGAACAAACTAAACTATACCGGCAAAATTGAATAAGATTTGACCCTCCTGCCCTGCCATAGTGTCAGTGGTGCAGAGGTGGATGGTAGGGAGCCAGATGCTGGTCGGAAAAGCAGTACATTTGAAGTGCAGCTCTTACATTCAAAAATCATTTTATGAAGCACAAAAGTTTCACATCCCATTGGTCATTTTAAAAACAAAGGGCTTCAAAAAACAGGCTGTACTGGTCCTTTAATTCTAAAACAGCAAAGTCAAGGGGTGAACAGATTATGAAATAGCTGATCCTAAAATATAAGCAACTAGCAAATCTAAAAAAGGTAGAATGGACAAAAATAAAAATGAAGAATGCACTTAAATGATGAAGGGAAGTTTTATGGCAATTAAAAGCAAGTTTTTATTACAAGGCTGATGTCACACTCATTTATAGCCAGTTTCTTATAGAAGGTTCTTCCCTTTTTCTCCTCCTGCCTCTTTAGCAATTCAGATTGAAATCTTAAAGGGATAGTAACAACAACAACAATGAAAATTCTAAATTGGATACAGCACTTGTGAATTATATCTTTGAAGTTAAATTCATAAATTGTACTGATTTCTGTCTGTTCTTATCTTTACTAATAGCAAACATAATGTTTATATAGACCTCCTCCAGTCCCATATTTTCTTTGGTACTTACATATTCAGGAAGTCCACCCAAAATCCCTTTTTTTTTTTTAAAGCTAAATATAAATGCATTTGAGGCATTTTAAGTCAAGAGCTTGACTTGATAATACTAAAAAACAAGTCAGAAAACGTCAAGTGTAGAAGCCGAGTTGCTGCACACTATTCTTATTGTTTATTTTAAATTTCTCAAGTCTAAGGATCAAGTTGTTTATCTGATAAAGAAAAAAGCTATAGAGGAAGTGGGTGAAAAAGGGACTTCTGTGAAAAATAGCTATAAATTGAAAAACAAAATATATGTAAATATTTATTGAAAAATTTATTTATATAACAGTGGCAACAGCTGTTTTTGGTTAATTTATTTGAATCGAGGTTGCAGTGGGCAACAAGTACATTACTTAATGCCAGTGTACAAGCATTACAACAAAGTTGCTAATCTCAGGCTATTAAATGGATGCAAAACCTTTGATATACAACATAAAATTAAATGTGTTGCAATTTACAGTCAGAATGCAAATGATTAACAAGTACAGCACCAAATTAAACGGGGGGGGGGGGGGGGGG
>WMED01006805.1:0-18142 GCA_019650415.1 Pipa parva
TGCGCATGCTGATGTCCTGCACGCGGACATCAGCATGCACATTAAAGGGATTCCCCTTCCAGCGAGGAGACTCGAGTGCTCTCACTGGGAGGGTAATCCCTTTAATGCGCATGCTGATGTCCGCGCACAGGACATCAGCATGCGCATAACACCAAGTGCGAAGTGAGCCGAACGCTTCGCGGCTCACTTCGCACTATGGTGAATGAGGGCTTTTGTGTTTACTTGTGTTGTTCTTGACTATTGTTTAAATTGGTTTGATGTTCCGAAACACTTAAGTGTGACAAACATGCAAAAAAACAGGAAATGAGGAAGGGGCAAACACTTTTTCATACCACTGTAGTATATATTTTAATGAGTGCCACAAAAAACACCAACTTATTAAAATGACAAATGTTATGAAATGACAGATCGCACAGTATATTAATATGTACAGTACATATTATGTATTTAATATTATGCAACAATCAAGAACTATATTTTCTTTTGCAAAATGAGAATTTTAGCTATTTATAGCTGCTTAATGCATGCTCTGCTTCTCACATTTAATGCATTAGATTAGACTAAGCAGAATACTGAGAAGTAAATATAAAATGGCTACTGACACAGGAAATTAATTATATTTAGTTATATTTATTAGATGTCCTATCTGTGTATGTAAGTCTTCCTCCCACTTAGATTGTAAGCTCCTTCGGGCAGGGAACTCCAACCTCTTGTGTCAATCACAACCTAGCACTTAATTTGATGTATCCTTGTGATATTTTACTTGTATTGTTTAATGCACTTTTCCCTTGTCTGTATTGTACTTGTATTGCTGAATTGTATAGCACTGCGTAAATTTGTGGCGCTTTATAAATAAAATTATACATACATATATACATACATATGTTTATGTGCCACAATAGATAGGCTATGGTAGAGCAGTTTATTGAGAAATTATTTGCCTGTTTCTACTTGTATATAGCAGTTTTATGGACTTTGGGAAAAAGGAAAACACTGAAAAGGAGGAACTTTACTATAATGAGAAAGAACACTTAGGACTCATATGGCTTCTTTGATTGGAGACTAATGTGCACATGCTCCAGGGATGGGATGGGTTTATTGTTTAAGTATGTTGCTTCCTGCACTCTTTAAATTACACTTGGAAAAGAGGGGCTGCCTGAAACAGAAATGGATATTTATCAAGTGTTTTGCTGATTATTACAGATCGAAAATAACTTTTTGATGTAAAAAAAATGCATACAAAACTGATTTTCTACATGTCAAAAACAGCATTTTTAAATAGGTGATACCAGCATAATAAAATATATACTGTTTTCCCACCATTAGGCCTTCAATAAACCTTTTCGAATTTGATAAATATCCTTTGTGTGTAACACATATACCCAAAAAAGGATTTTCCACAACATAGCTGTTCAACAAGCCTGTTCCTTTCTCTGTATATACAGTCATATGAAAAAGTTTGGGCCCCCCTATTAATCTTAATCATTTTTAGTTCTAAATATTTGGGTGTTTGCAACAGCCATTTCAGTTTGATATATCTAATAACTGATGGACACAGTAATATTTATGGATTGAAATGAGGTTTATTGTACTAACAGAAAATGTGCAATATGCATTAAACCAAAATTTGACAGGTGCAAAAGTATACTATTCTGCATCTAGTGAGCCTCCCCACTAAAAGGGGTTTTTTTTTTCTCATTTTTTGAACACGTTTTGGGGTGTTGTAATTATATCCATATCCATTTTTTCTTTTTGTACCTCAACATTGGCTCGTTTGGGTCTATTTTGTGTTTTATTTATTTATTTATATATTCACTATTGCTTTTTTTGTGTGCTTGTTCTCTCATAGGTTTACTTAATGCATCTTAACAATATCCAAAGATTTGTTTTTTTAATACTTCTTACTATGAACTTTACTATTAAATCTAACACCTGTCCGATCCTTGCCAATGACGTAAAGTAAACTGGTTGGCCTATTCCAGATAAAATGACCACTTTTAAGACTCTTGCACTATGGGCCATGAACTCTGAAAGGAAGCATGACTAACATAATAAATGAACACTGCAGGTAAACAACAAAATAGATTACTTCTGGTGCCAGAGCTTTAAATGCAGAGGGAATTATTTTATTTTTTTTTTTTAATCCTTTGATACATTTGCCTGTATGTGGGCTCTCAAGATGAAAGTCTATTGCTGATATTTTATGACCGGAGAGAATATTACATGTAGGAAATATGTAATATTTATTCATGTTTTTTTCAGATTTGGTGCTTTTGATTCGTGATTTTGTTATAATGTTCCACCAGTAATTTGAACAAAGATTTTTTTTATATATTACTGAATTATATTTGCTATTTCCACCTGTCTTGCAAAGTATTAAAGATGTTATCTGGACCATGGCATAGATGGGAAATACATTATACATCTGTATTTTGAGCTGGCAGTTGTTGATGCCGGTAGCAGTTTCATGAAGTATATCTAAAGAAATTGAAAGGTCAAAGGGAAGAAAGTTGTCACAGTTCTTTGGGGTTTTTTTTTTCTTAGTGACTGAAATCACCAAGAGTACATTGTGAAAGGAAGGGGAGCTTTTCCTTTCCAATCACCACTCTTCCCACGACATGTCTAAAGGCTACCACACATACAGTATATCACTTCATTCTGCTTTGATTTAAAGAATATTCTTCACACTAGCCTGCCTACAAAAGCAGTTTATGGTCATCTTTGCTGAATTCCATGCACATGCTTTACTTTAAATGGCATGAGAAAAGCTAAAAATACTTTTCTTGAATATACAAAGCTTTTTCTATTGCACTGTAGTAAAAAATTCTCAAGTGCTTTTGTTTTGAAAATAAATAAAAGCCTTTAAGGTTCTACCTGGTCTACCTGCCTGGCTGACCACTCCCCACTCTGAACTGTAGAGTTATTTGGTATAATGTATAGCCACCACCTGTACAGTAAAGAATAGGGAGAATGAGGCAGGCAGACAAATAGCACATTTTATTTTTTAATTAATTTAAAACATAAGCACCAGAACACTGTTATTTACAAAATTGTGGAAGAATCTTTATGTCATTTTAACTCATCCCCCTCAGCATCTGATGATCCTCTTCAATCCCAATTGTTTATTTGTTTCACAAACATGTTGATTAATTTGTTCATATATGTGGGGTCACATTACAAAACAATAGTGTAAAATTAAAATAGAAAGAGAAGCCTCTCTGCAAGAATAATTTTTTTATGATGTCATACATGTCAATAAAAGGCCAAAGATCCTTTTTCACCTGCATTTTATTTAGAAACCTGTGTCCTGAATTTGATTCCTATGTCATAGTAGGTGATGGTGAAGGTGAATGGTGCTGGTAACTAAAAACTAAACATATAAAACAATTTCCATGTTAAAGTACAGTTTATTTAGCCCATAGAATGCAGGGGTGGCATGTGCTTCTAGATATCCTCTTTTACATGTGTCATTTCATATCATTTAATCCAAGCTTATAAGTCATACATTATAATTGTTTAATTGCATTATAAAGTGTAGATCCAATTCACTGTTTTATGTCTGTGGACACAGCTTAAAAGAAATATTTTTTTTGACATTGTTCTCTTTTATTTTATAAAGCTATTTTGATAAACTTTGCTGATGGCAAAAATGAATCAATTAACTGGATGGCTAAACGGTCCAACCGTCATATTATCAGCAGACTAAATCCTGCTGAGAGGAGAAATGGTGAGTTTAGGACAAAGGCTGTCTCTTCTGGGATAATGGAATATGTATGTCTAAAGTACTTATCTCAACTTAAAAGTGAAGGGTTCATGCAAAGAGTAATATTTTACTTATCACATTGTATCTTTTGTTTGCTCGCATGCAGTTGTCTCTAATATTGCTTTGCATCTAATCACCTCAACATTCTATTAATTTAAATGCTCTAGTTTGTCTCATTTCTTTCACTCCTATATTGTTCCTGTGTTTCTTCATGGTCAATTTTGGCATGTGTTAAACCAACTTCTTGAGAAGTAAGTCTAATTACAACAGAACTTTAAACACAGACTTCTCTTGTTAATAGGGTTGTCACTTGTATTAATTAATAGATGTAAAATAAAATGATTAGAAAAATTAGATGATACCTTACAATATCATAATTTAAGGTATTTGGTCTATAAACCTGGTGTGTTGTATAAAAACAATTTTGAATCAGGGGATAATTCAGGAAAGTCTGAATTTACCTGGCGATCCTTCAATTTACTTCGCAGAGACTGGTGCGCGCTCCCTTGTCTCCTGCACGCGGAGATCAGCGAATGCTTTAAAGGTATTTCACCTCACCTCGCTACCACTTGAGTCGCCTCGAGAGACTGGAATACCTTTAAAGCGTTCGCTGATCTCTGCGTGCAGGAGAGAAGGGAGCGCGCACCAGTCTCTGAGAAGTGAATCGAAGGATCACAAGGTAAGTTCAGACTTTCCTGAATTACCCCCTCAATCGTTTTCTGATTTTGGCAGTGATGACGAATAAAATGGAAAATAAAACAGTTCTATAGCTAAATATTTAAAGTATAGTAGTTAAATTAGATATAAAAATGATCGTTACAGTTATATTTTCCAGGCAGCCTAATTCTCAATATATTTACTATTATCATTTTTAATCCAGCATTGCCATTGTTTTGCTATATCTAGGTTGTTTTAGAGCTGAGCTACTGAATGGAAGGCAGAGTCACCCCATGTAAAGAGGTAACCCTTGGCAGAGGATATACATATATATATATATGAGTAATTTGTGTGCTGTATGTTTCTATTTTTTTAGACTATACAAATTTATTTTGCAAATGAGAAGCTGACGGACAAATCTGAGCAGGTGACCAAGTAATGAAATAGAGAGAAAATTTGAAATTGCCTCACACCTGTACACCCAATAATCCAGAATAGACACCATCTTCCTGCTATGGCTTCTTTGTGTGTATTAAAGCCATTACAATGGGTTGAATGGGATAGGTTGTTATGGGTGTCAAGTGGATAAATCTTTTATATTTGTACACAAATGTGAAACAATATTCCGGAATTCATACATTCAGATTAAGGAATTAAACCAACAGTTGGCCCCGGCAGCCTTAGCATTCATTGAAGATAGTGTATCTATTGGTACCTATCTGCGTCCTTTAAACTTTTGTTTTAGGTGTCTAACTTCCTTTTATTAACCTTGCTGCAGTGTTGTAACATTGATGCTGTGCTTTTATAGCCTTCTCTTTCTTACACTTTTGAAACTGCCTGCATGCAGTGAGATCACATGCATGTTCGATCTCAGCTTTTCTCTTTGTTCTTTTTCTTCTGCTTTCTAGTGTACACTATTCTATCTAAGGTCCACTCTGACCGGAATGTCTATCCTTCTTCTGGAGTTCTGTTTGTCCATGTGTTGGAGAGAGAGTACTACAAGGGGGAGTTTCCTCCTTATCCAAAGCCGGGTATGAAACTTTTTCCTTAAATGTTTATGTGTATGTATGAAGCAGACACAATACAAATGTTACAGTAACGTTTATTAACATTAATCAATTGCCTCTACTGTTAAATCTAGAAATGTAATCTTAGAATATGACTTCTAATTTATTTATATAAAATTTTTTTTTAAGAACTGCAAGCATTTGATGCTGTAGAAGACTGTTTCTTATATATTTTTTCTCTGGTAGAAGGTTTACCAAATATATTTAAAAAATTTTTTTTTTTTGCTACATGACCGTCTATGCAAGTTCTGGTAAATATTGTTATTATACAACATACAATTTTATATATATAAAATATAATAATATGTAGTAAAATGTTATTACACATAAAATCCACACCACACCCTGAGCCCTCATACTATATGGTCATGAAACTCCTCTGTGGCTATTAATATGCTTATAAAAACTAAAGTCAGCTAAAGTCACCAGCTGGCCTAGCTAAATTAACCCATTCAAGTCAGTTAAGCTTGCCACTCATTTAGCATGCCAGCCAGCATCTGAATAGCTCTTCTATAAAGCCTTGGGCTGGTTGCTGTTGTAAATAGCACAGCATCTCTATTCCCTTGTGTGAACCATCTTGAACCAATCACTGCAGCCCACCAACTTATATTGTAGCAGTGGGTCACAGAATGGAGGGTGGTCTATAATCCCTTCTTTCTGCAGCGCCACAGTCCTTTGTTTATGTATGAAATGAAGGACTCAAGCTGCTGAATGGAAAACCCCTAGACAGTAGGAGATTGTCACTTCTGCTCATGCAACATGGTGACTGCTTAGAACTTTTGAGCTCATGGCTGTGTTTAACTAGTTTTTGAGTTTTAGAAATAAGATTCTGCATCCATAGTAAGTTTATAAATAAGTCAACATTAACATCAACCCTTTGGAGTTACCTATATTTCTGAATTAACTGGTAATAAAATGTGGTCTGATTTTTATGTAATCACAATTATAGACAACAATAATTAAATAAATAACACACAAACAGTTGCAATGTTTGTGTCTTCATGGAGAAGACTAAAAAAACATCCACAGTACAGGGTGTAAGAGTAAATAAACTTATGTGTTAGTGACCTCCTCTTTTGCTAACTGGCAGGTGATTTTGGTAATGTGGGTATTGCAGGTGCTTTGTCCACTAAATAAATGCACACAAAGCCTGGTTATGCCTAAATCAATTCTTCTCAAGAAATATTGGTTAGCATAAACCTTACCTTGATTCAAACATCTTTCAGAAAAGATGTATCAGAGAGATGCATGAAGCTGGAAAAGGCTGCTGAAGTGTTGCTGAGAAACTGGATGTGGATCAATTCATGATTAGATAAAATGTCAACAAATAAAGAGATTTCAGGACTGCAGCTACTCTCTTGTTAAAAGGTGAGAAAAGAAACAAAGACGAAAGGACCCATTGGAGACTTTACAAATTGAAAAAGCTTTTTTTCTTGTGCCCACTGTAGTGTACACTGTACAAGAATGGTGTTCATGGAAGGACACCACAAGGGTAGCTGCTGCTATCTTAAAAATATATTTTTCCTATCAGTGGTTAGAAGAAACAAAAGTGGAAATTGTAAGCTGAAAAAAGTAAAAAAAAAGAACACTGCGCACCAACATGAAAACCTTAACCCAGCTGTGAAGCATGGTGGAGAAAGCACAATAGACTGTTTTGTGCCTCGAGGCCCGAATGAATTGCAGTTATTTAGGGATGAATAAATTCAAAGCTGTATCAACATGTTCTACAGGCGAATGTAAAGGCAGATGTCTATGACCTTAATCTAAACATAAATTGAGTTACAAAACATGAATTCAAAGTACATAAGTAAGCAAGATTGGTTTAAAAAGAAGAAAATTTGTATTTTGGAATGGGCAAGTTAGAGTCCTGACCATCCCTATTGAGATGATGTGGCATGACCTGAAAAGGGCTCTACATACAAGGCATCCAAAAAATATAGACTAAAGCACACTGAGGAGTGGTCTAATATTTCTTCTCCTTCTTAGTTGAAGCTATAGGAGATTTGATTGGTGCTAAAGTGGGACGTACAGGTTATTAAGTCCATGTACAGTACTTTTTCTCCTTGCACTATGTATGTTTAGTCAATGTGCTCAAAAAACCAATACAACTCTTTGTGTGTTACTGGCTTATTTAAATTTTGGTCGTGTATAATTGTTGCTTAAAAAATACTTTTTTTTATTAAACATTGCAGACATTTTAGAAATTCCAATGGCTTCACTTATTAATTTTGCAATGCTTTCACACTATTTAATATAAAGTGATTATGTATTTAGTACTCTGGCAACCTCATTTTACACTGGACCCACAATTTTCTTCTTTTGTTTTATTAATTGATCAGCAAAACATTGTGTAATGGAAGACTCCACTCTTGAAAAGTAATTTATTTCATGTAGTTCTCTAGTTACCTAATAGATGTTTACAGGGCCAAAGGTATAGAGTTCTTGAGAAAGATGTGAGCCAAACAATCAGATAAAGGGGTGCCCTTACACCAGCAGCTGCACAGTACTTTTACAACATTATATCCTTTCTTATTGCGAAATTTATTAAAGTCAGAAAGACCACTCTTGGGGGGGAATTCACGATACTCCGATGTGAGGTGTGGAGTGTTCGCCTCACTTCGGAGTATCGTGAATTCCCCCCATGGTCTTTCCGAGTTTATCATGCGAGATCTCACATTATTCCCGCAAGATTACTGTGTAAGTTTTTCGACTGAATTGTTCAATCTCGATTTTTCAGATTTGTCGATAGAAAGGTAGCCATACTTTATATTAGTAGTAAGAAAAGCTACCTTTTTATCAAGATAAAAAAACTAGTTCGAAAAACTCGCGCAGTAATCTTGCGGTAATGTGAGATCTCGTATGATAAACTTGGAAAGATCAAGTTTTGACTATTTATCTTTGTTAAATAATTGCAATTTGAATATTCAACAAGCACAACAAACAAACAAACTTATCCATCATATCTCATACAAATGCTTTATATATCATATATAGTAACAGCCAAAACGTTGTGTAAATCTGAGGCTTAACATTATTGTAGTTTCCTTTCAGGCTCCTTGCTGTGTCGCTTTCATTCTGTTATTCAAACAGTTCACTGCAGCTGAACTTTCTGACACACTCAAAAGATTGTACAACTATAACATTTTAGTGCAAAACAGTAGGTTCATTCACAGATGTGTATCTACAACTAAATTGCTACTAAAGTGTAATTTTAACCTGAACTTCCCCTTTAAGTTTGTCAATGTGTCTGCCTTAGTTGTAATCTACCACTTTGTTATATTAAACACATAACCAGAAACAAATGGTATTGAATTTAATATTGTGTTTCCTGCTTAGGTGAGATAAGCAATGATCCTATAACATTTAATACAAATTTAATGGGTTATCCAGACAGACCAGGATGGCTACGCTATATTCAGCGAACACCATACAGTGATGGTGTTCTGTATGGGTCACCAACTTTTGAAAGTGTGGGGAAACCCACTGTTATAGAGGTATGTACTTCTAGCATTTATTGCAATGTCCTGTAATTATTATTATTTTACATGTACAATATTTCAACGGAAAAGGTTCTGATATTGTAAGTTAAAAAGGAAGGTGCAGATGCAGATGTGTATATGTACCTTTTTGCCAAAACTGCTGTTTCTGACAGAATGATGGTGGAAAAAAAGCACACCCCTTATACAATGATAGTCATTTAACTAGTATTTCTCTAGGCTTAAGGTACTATAAATAACCTTTACATTATCCAGTATAACAACCTTTTAGAATAGACTAGCATTCAAGCATGTGCTGCTTCTAGCCATCAGCTACCATATCATGCAGTGAATGAAACAAAGAGAGGAGAAGTTAGACAAGAAGGGGTTATTCACTAAGGTGCAAAGTCGACAGTCAAATTTGTAAACAGCGGATTCCCATCGCAAATCCACGACAATTTCCCCATTGTAAAGTCACGACAATTTTTTAATGTTAATATTGCAACAATTTTCCTATAATACTGCGACAGTAGCAGCCTATTGCGACTATTTTTATCTGGCGTATTCACACCTATATGTAACAATTCGAACTTTAGTGCATAACCCCCTTGGTGTTCGAACAATACTTTTGAACCTATTCCTGACTATTATTGCAAAACAGCCACTTGCACACATTTCTAATGCATTTTAAAATGGCAAAACATCACTTAAAATTAGGATTATTACCAAAACTAACAAATGTATAGTGAGGACTCAGAAACATAAAACAAGACAAATTACGTAAATATAGCTATACTAGCATAAGAAACTCTTGCTTTTTTGGTCATAAAGGACATTTGTCTCTGTTTAAAATCAGACCTATTTCTTTCTCTTTTCTAGATAACTGCATATAATAGACGTACATTTGAAACAGCAAGGCATAATTTAGTCATCAATATTATGTCTGCAGAAGGTAAGGTAGGAAAACGGTGTTCTGTGTATCTGCTTCTTTGACTGCTTTATTGTATCTAAATGCATCAAAATTAATATCTTTGTGGTGTGGTACATGATTGAGAATTGAGTTATGCCCTCCCCCTGGCCTTGTGCAGGATAAGCACTGGGGCCTCCTACACCCCAATATTCAATAGTTACACTCTGGCAATCTGGATAAAGACAAAATGTAACCTTTTATTCAAAAGTTAAAAACATGTAGAGTCGAAGGAATAAAATATCAACTTTTAGCGTTGGGGATCTAGGGCGTTTTGTGCTTGTAAGCACTTAATCATTGACAAATTTATTATAAATGTGACTACCATGGATTTTACATACTGTTTATGTTGTGAGCCCCTATAGAGGTATAAACTAATACATAGTATAAACCCTAATGCAACATATTATAATATTATGTTTATTATACATAAACATATATGATAAAGTGACTTACAGTTGTTTTAAATTACAAAGTGCAGTGATCCATCATTGGAAGTGTTATAAAAACAACAATCTTAAAGAAAAAGTAAAGTCATAATGATAAAAACAACAGCTGAAGAAAAATAACACGAATACAGACACCAAAGTTGATCTAGATCAGCGGTTCTCAACCTGTGGGTCATCCCACGGGGGTCGAGAACTGCTGCGGCACCCGGAATCGCTCACAGAAACCCTTCTTATAAGGGTTCCTGTGGGTTACGTCGGCTGAAAACGTTTCGGCCCGAACGTCACCATGTGACACGCGTACGTGATGACGTTTGGCCGAAACGTCATCACGCGCGGCGCGGTGACGTCAGCGCCTGGGGTCGCCACCCCCACAAGGTTGAGAACCTATGATCTAGATAATATTGGATATCCCACTCAAAATTGAGACCGCTTGGTAGGCTAGTGTTTAAATGAAAAATCCAAAAGGCTTCTCTTTTGTTCAGAAGTCTTAAGAGAATGCCACCACAGGAGAACGAGGTAACTCGATCAATGCCTTGTACAACTACAACTGAAGTGAATGATGAATCTCTGTAAAGCACTGCATAAAATAGTAGCTCTATAAGAATGAATATATAATAATAATAACTAGACTAGCAGGGTTCTGATCATGCAATTTAAAATGCTTGCCTATATTTGTAGGTGTCCCATTCATGATGTCAGTCACTTGTTTTCTAATAAATGTTTTTAGGGTTTATGTAGTTCTCCCTACATACTGTAAATATTGCATGTAAGAAGGTAACCAACATTCCTGGTATTGCAATTAATATATTTATAGATGTTATATTTGCCTGTGACAGTGCTAGAGAAAACATTGGTCACTTTCCCATAGGAGCAACATATACATCTATAGAGTCCACATTTATAATTGCTCTAAGTGGTCAACCAGGTTGTCTGTGTTCCCATTTTTAATTCAGAAGGGGAAAGAGTAGTGTAAATACTGGGTGCCTTGCATGAAAAACATCTGTAACCTTTAGATAGTTTCTCTCTTAAGGCTTCATCATTGTAAAGGATAGACAAGTTCCTCTCAATTATGTTTTATGTAGCTGAAAATTCAACACTATGGGGGTAATTCAGCATAGTCCAAACTTACCCTCCGATCATTCGCCTCTGTTCGCACAGACTGTTATGCGCTGGCTGATGTCCTGCGCGCAGACATCAGTGAACGCTTTAAAGGGATTTCAGTCTTGCCTGGCGTCTCGACTTGAGCCTCATATAATTTGTCACAAGAAAACTGCACACATTTGAATTTGTAGTTTGCAAATTACCATTAGTTTGCACCATATTTGTATTATAATTGTTTTTTACATCTCCCTTTCCTAGTTTATTTTGTAGAATTTGACTTTTCCCTCAGCCTGGTATTCATTATACTAATATTTTCCTATTCAGATTTACTATCTATGGGCATCGATGCTGTTTTTCTCAGGATCTTTTCAAACAACCTGAGTTGTTGGATTCTGGTCAGTCCAGCAGCAGAATGCCCTCATTCCCAGTGCCCCAAAAGGTTGTGAATTAATACTAGAGTGGATATACTATCTGATATACCTTGTGAGTGAGTACTTATTCTCTTCTGGATCTGCTACCTGGATGACATCTTGGAGTAGATGTAGATGTAATGCTACAGATGGCCAAGGTTTCCAAACTTTTTTGCATGTCCTCCATCATCCTCATTTCAGAATATAACTTGCCTCCCCTTCTTCTTTCCTGAGAATGTACCATATATTTACAGTTTTATCCACCTTGCTTTGCATCTGAAAAGAATAAAATGGTATATATCATTGTTATCTTACTGATGAGAATCTATCCAGGACATGTTCCTTATCAATACTGCAAGTTTTTCATACCTGCCTACACAATGGGTATGGAAAGTAATCTCACCCCTTTAAATTCTTCACTCTTTGTTTCACTGCAGCCATTTGGTAAGATCCAAAAAGTTTATTTTTTTGCTCATTAATGTTCACTCTGCACCCCATCTTGAAAGAAAAAAAAACAGAAATGTGGATATTTTTGCAATTTTTTTAACAAGGAAAACTGAAATATCACATGGTCATAAGTATTCAGACCCTTTGTTGTGACACTCATATTTAACTCACATGCTGTCCATTTCCTTCTGATCCTCCTTGAGATGGTTCTACTTCTTCTTTGGAGTCAAGCTGTGTTTAATTAAACTGATTGGACTTGATTAGGAAAGGCACAAGCCTGTCTATATAAGACCTCACAGATCACAGTGCATGTCAGAGCACATGAGAATTATGAGGTCTAAAGGACTGCCCAAGTTGCTCAGAGACAGAATTGTGGCAAGGCACAAATCTGGCCAAGGTTACAAAATAATTTCTGCAGCAGTCAAGGTTCATAAGAGCACAGTGCCCTCCTTAATCCTTAAATGGAAGAAGTTTGGGACGACCACATCTGTTCCTCGACCTGGCTGTCCAGCCAAACTAAGCAATCGTGGGATGGGAGAAGAGCCTTGGAAAGAGAGGTAAAGAAGAACCCCAAGATCACTGTGGCTGAGCACGGGAGATAGGAGAAAGTTCCAGAAAGTCAACTATTACTACAGCCCTCCACCAGTCGGGGCTTTATGGCAGAGTGTGCTGACGGAAGCCTCTCCTCAATGCAAGACATATGAAAGCCCACATACAGTTTGCAAAAAAACACACAAAGGACTCCCAGACTATGAGAAATAAGATTCTCTGGTGTGATGAGACGAAGATTGAACTTTTTGGTGTTAATTCTAAGCAGTTCATCTTCCAACAAGACAATGAAATGACCCTAAGCACACAGCTAAAATAACAAAGCAGTGGCTTCAGAACAATTCTGTACCCATTCTTGACTGCCCCAGCCAGAGCCATGACTTAAACCCAATTGAGCATCTCTGGAGAGAATTGAAAATGGCTGTCCACCAATGTTCACCATCCAACCTGAGAGAACTGGCTTTGGGGCATTTGGATTAGTGCAGCATTTGGATTACTAAGTAGCTTTTGACTCAGAGCTGTTGTAGGCTGATTTTCTCCAGCAAGTTAAACCTGAAACTAAATTGTAATTAGGTTCAGGAGGGGAGAGCATGCTCAGTCTGTGACTAAGGGGGGAATTCACCATTCAGCAAAGTGAGCTCTGAAGCTTTCGGCTCACTTCACAAATGGTATTATGCGCATGCTGATGTCCTGCACGCGAACATCAACGAGCGCTTTAAAGGGATTCCAGTCTCGGCGAGGCAAATCTTCCCTTTAATGCGCATGCTGATGTCCGTGCGTAGGACATCAGCATGCGCATAATACCATTTGCAAAGTGAACCGAAGGCTTCGGAGCTCACTTCGCTGAATGGTGAATTCCCCCCTAAGGGAGGAAGGGCTAGGATTAACTGAAAATGTCTTCACCAAGTGCTTGTTTTTCCTTCTGTTGCTATGCTACAAAATTGTTAAGCCTAAATCAGTAATTTTAACTCTTGTACTTAATATTAGGTGGACAAAAAATAGAAATCTCTTTATTTACAGGTTTTTGGGTGAAATTTAATAAACTCGGAAAAGCCAGATTTTGCTTTTCCGAGTTTATTCCAGCAAGATCTTGTAAGTTTTTCACGGTAAATATCCTGAGATTTTTTTCTATCGATATTTATTGACAGAATCTTTTCGATTGAGTTTTTTAATCAAATTTTTAGCCATACTACTAATGTCAAGCATGACTACCTTTCCATCAAAAAATTTGATCAAAAAACTTGATCAAGAAGTTTGTTGGTAAATATCAATCGTAAAAAAAATCTTGTGATATGTACAGCGAGGAACTTTTGAGATCTCATGGGAATAAACTCGGAAAAGCTTTTCCGAGTTTATTAAATTTCACCCTGTCTCTTTAACGGAAGCTACAAAACATTTAATATAACTTACCCTAAATCCTTGACTATAAATGTTATTGTGTTATAGAAAAAATGTTTCATCCAATTTAAACCTTTGTTCTCAGGTTATCATACTTTTTTCCTTTCCCTTGAATAGTGCGATTTTTATTTTTAATAATTAATAGATTTCCCACTGCCTTACCAAGCGGAATTCTTTATAAAAAATATGAACGTTGAAGAAATGCTGGCTAGTGAAATACTTGGAGATTTTCTTGGAGCTGTAAAAAATGTCTGGCAGCCTGAACGTCTTAATGCTATCAACATTACGTCAGCCCTGGATCGGGGTGGCAGAGTTCCTCTTCCTATAAATAATATGAAAGAAGGGTAAGTGCATTCAATCAGTACTGTCTGTATTTGTCATTGTTAATTCAACACTTTCTGGAGAGATTTGTATCCTATAAAACCACACTTACTGTACGTGACACAAAAAAATTGCCACTGGCTTTGCCACGTGGGAGAGTGTCTTGGTTATTTCAGTCTGAAAATATAGGACTGTGAAACTAGCCTTAGAGCAGAATTGTATATAATAATAAATTATTATGGACGGGTACATTTCAAAAGCACAAAAAATGCACAGGTCTGCAATTCAGGTCATATAAATGATCTTCTTTAGCTGGGATTTTGTTACAATGCAGTAACCTCCAATGAAACTGCTTACAGGTCATTAATTGTAAAACTGGATCTCTGCAGATAACATCAAGAGATATGTTTGCTGACCTACTGCCTCTTGCATTGTGTGAAAGCAGCTTGTTCTAGCCAAGCCAAAAGGTTTACTGTACATTGGTTGAGTGTCACAGTTTGTATTATATGTGATGTTTTGCTACACCTATGGGAAAAATATTTACTCAAAGGATATGTATACTCCTGTTTAACAGCTCGCTGGTATTCCTTTTGTATAGGATTATATTTATATTATATTTTTGAAATATGTATTGGAATTATGTGATTGTTATATTAACTGTAGAGTAAATTTTATTTTATTTTTTGATTATCTTTTTTTTTTTTTCTTCTTTAATGTTGCTAATATATAGCTGGAAAAAAGTTTTACTTTTTTCTAAGCCATCCCCAAAATAATTAAGGTTCCGATTTAAAATAAATAAACAAAATGAACTTTGACAGCTGTAAGCTCATAGCTATAATGTAAGTCCAGCCTTGGACTCAGCCATTTACTGGCATCTGATTGGACTTTGTATATTTTCTGATCAGACAGCTACAAATTGTTATCAGCACAACTGATGATAAACATAGAAATGTTATTTATTCATGGTGCTTATCAAGTGGTAACCCTTTATGCAGGGCTTTTCAGGGTTTATTCATTTATAGCTTACAATGTAATTCCCTACAAAATTACAAACACATAGAATAGGGTCAGTTTTGTTTAGATTCCAAGAAAGTATTTCAGCAATGCTATATTAAATGCATTTTTTTTTACAATACTTGTGATATTTAATTAATTGCGATCTTGAATAATGAAATTCAGTTACAAACATGGATTGTATATAATATGAAGATGTAATTCATACATATTAACTTACTGGGAAATAGTGCTTCTTTAAGGGAAATTATCCAATTTATACCTTATGCTGCAATATGCATTGTTTTGTTTTTTGTTCTGCATGTCAAAAACACTACATTTTAAAATTATTTTTTAATAAAGCTTAGTTTTTGGACCATGATCAGCAGTGCTCTTTAATACAAAGAAAAAAATATGTGATACAGCGCAAACAAAATATACAAATAAATACCAAAACAAATAAGAAAAAAGTTCAAAGGTGAATGTCCAGAAACATATGCAGCTTTCTCAATAAGGCTTTTTCTTACTCCTCTTCAAACAAGAAATAAATGACTCTGTGGGAGAAAGCGCAGAAAAAGTTCGCACAATAGTGCATTACCATATAAAAAGTATGTATTAGAAAAGATAAAACCACCACCAAAACGAGTGAAGTATAGTGGTGATAACAGTGAAATGCTTGAAATGGAAGAAAACAATCCACCTCCAGGTGAATAACAAGTGTCAAATAACAATCCTATTTAGGGAACTCTCACCAAATCAAAACAGGGGAGGTCCCATCATAGCGTAACAAGTAAAATTTATTTAACACAAGAAAGTAAAAGATCCTACTCACAAACAAAAGGAGTAGATAAGCATTTTTGTAAAAACAGCTGTAAAATCTCTCTACAGATTTTACGCTATGATGGGACCTCCCCTGTTTTTATGATCTAAAGATTCATGCAATCAAGTTTGAAACCTGAGTCTGGTCATCTCTTGAACCATTTGATATCACTTGGATCGCTACTTTGGAGCACTTCCCAGTTGTCAGTCCTCCCTGTGACCAATTACATGCGTGAAATTTTCTTTGATTTGGTGAGAGTTCCCTAAATAGGATTGTTGTTTGACACTTGTTATTCACCTGGAGGTGGATTGTTTTCTTCCATTTCAAGCATTTCACTGTTATCACCACTATACTTCACTCGTTTTGGTGGTGGTTTTATCTTTTCTAATACATACTTTTTATATGGTAATGCACTATTGTGCGAACTTTTTCTGCGCTTTCTCCCACAGAGTCATTTAGTGCTCTTTAATGTTTCTGTTATGTTCTAAATAGAACACCTGGGGGAGTTTTCAGAAAGCTGTAGTTAATGTTGATCTTTAAAGAACTAGTAACATCAAGAACCAGGGATTAAATATTCCCATTTAGGTTGGTGTGTCAGATATTCAAATACAAAACTAGAAAAAATGTTATCTTTGAAGTTATATCAAGAACTGTAGGTATAAAAAGGGGACAACCTCCATGTTTAGAGGAAATAAACTTTCTTCATTAACATAGAAGGGGGCTCTTTACTGTATGAACAGTGAGGCTGTGGAACTCTCTGCCTGAAGAAGTTGTCATGGCTAATTCCATTGAAGAGTTCAAAACTGGTTTAGATGCCTTCCTTCAGTGTAAGAACATTACAAGTTTTGGGTGCTATATAACTGAAGGTGGGATCTTGATCCAGGGAATTATTCTGATTGCCATAATTAGAGTCGGGAAGGAATTTTTTCCCCTAATATGAGAATAATTGTCTCTTGCCTCATGGGTTTTTTTCCTTCCTCTGGATCAACATTGCAGGAAAATAGGCTGAACTGGATGGATTTGTGTCTTTTTTCAGCCTTATAAACTACAGTATATTACTGTGTTACTCTGTTACTAAGTTGAATTCACAAACGCAATTGCTTTCTGTTTGTTTTAAAGGGACAATAAAGTCTTTAAAAAAAAACCCATATAACATAGTGTACATTTAATAAATAATGAAGCACAAACCAATTCCCATTTTTTTTATAACATACATGAACAATCAGTGATCTGGTTTGGGACACTGTCTCTTCCCCGATCACTCCAAAGACAGTGGTTGGCAGCCATAGATCATGTGCATTTGAAGTAGGCACAGGGAATCAGAGAATCATTGTCAGAGAGGGAAGTGATGTAATCCTCACCTCTTAGATACGCCCACTCCCTTCCCTTAACCAATCATTACAGTACTGATAATTGAGTGACAACAGAGGGAAGTGCTGGGGAAGGACTGTGTGTAGGAGTGAAAGAGCAGATAAAAAGGTATTTGGGAGGGGAAGGGAGAGGGGAGTAGCTACACAGGATTGGGCAGGCAGTTCTAGAGGGAGAGCAGCTACACAGTATAGAACAGGGGCGGAGAGGGGGAGCAGCTACACAGTATGAGGCAGGGAAAGGGAGGGGGAGCAGTTACACAGTATAAGGGATGGGAAGCAGCTACACAACATAAGGAAGGGAAGAGCAGCTACACAGTATGAGGCAGAGGAAGGGAGTGGGAGCAGCTACACACT
>WMED01006806.1:3236-14056 GCA_019650415.1 Pipa parva
CCCCCCCCCCCCCTTACCTCCAACGCTGCCTTCCAGCCACGGCTCAACTTTAAATCTCCCAATTGGCAGAGATTTAGGGAGGAATTCAGCAAGCTCTGATGTGAGGCACGTAGTGTTCGCCTCACTTCGGAACAACTGAAATGCACATGCTGATGTCATGCACGCGGACATCAGCACGCGCATTAAAGGGATTCCCCTCCCGGCAAAGAGCAATTCGACAGAGCACAAGTTAATATTCAAAGAAGGGAGTTCACTGTTCTACACTAGCTGGAATAATAACACATATATATACTGCTCATATATTTTGTTACAATGGGCACCCAGGCAGGAATGTATATGAGTACTGTTACTGCCACACTTATTAGGATACCAGTTCACCGTGTCTCCCCACATTGTACTTTGGTTGCAGTACTATATGGTTCTTGGTGAAAGAGACTGTTGTTCATTATACTAGCAAACATGATTTACTAGAAAAAGACAGTGTTTGATATCCAGCTGTATCAAAATATCTATATATAACATAGGATAGCAAAAGATAAAAAAAAAATCATACTATATACAGTGGGGTGTAACTATAGCGATCTCAGAGGTGTGACCTCCCACCAACCCCATAGCTACAACACTTGCCTTCTACATCCCCTGTATCCTGGTAAGTGTTCATTTTTTGGTCTGGGGGCAGCATTGTAGGGAAGGTAGGGTGCCCCAGTGCTGATTCTGCATTGGACGCTCGGGAGGAGTACCTGTGCTGATCCTACACTGGGGCTATGTGGTGTTTAGTTACAACACTGAGTATATCTCACATTGCAGTTGAAGCAACAATTCAGTATAGTCATAGTGATAACCATCTTAACATGATTTGAGCATTAGAAATACCAAGAACACTTCCTCGATAGTATAGAATAATTCCACTTTTACTAATAATAGGAAAATAAGCAGTGCCATGGCAATTGTGAGGCCCTGTGCAAAACTAAAATTGAGGCCTTTGCAAAAGTAAAATGGGGGGGGGGGGGGGGGGGGAGGTAAGACATGGAGAATAACCAGAACTGGTCTCTGTGCAGCAGTCCTACCCATGTACTAGGGGCCCTGGTCAACTGGCCAGTTTGCAAATCCCACAAAACATTCCCTGATTAATGTGGACAGTTAACAAAGATAAATTCTTTTATAAAGTTTAAAGTACCACTAAATATTTTGTCAGAATTTACACAAAACATTGATTTACGTTCCGAAGGACTTTCTAGCATCATGTTTCTCTTTAAATCTTTAAACCTGTCAAATTTAGATGTGAGATTTAGGATGCACAGTACATTCTGTATAAATAAATGCTTTATTCATTTCAGATCAACAAATTATTCTCTTTTCTTTCAATGCTTAGGCTTTTAATCTTGTCAACTTGCTTTGTGTTTTGATGCATAAATTATCCCTCCCCTTACCCATAGGCTACATTATTCAGCAATTTGCAATTACTTCCACTTAAATATGTTTTTGTTGCCTCTCAAATGATACTGAACACCATGAAATATTGAGAGATGCTTACAATGATGCATCACAAATTGACTTGATAGCATCCTTTCCTGAAGCGACATATCATAAGGGTTTAAACTAGATCTCAATAACAGTTTAAGGTATTGAAGACTGACATTCATTTTGCTTTGTAAATCAAAAACTTATTAATGAGTGCAATTTACTTCCAGATTGCACTTTTTTCATTTTCAGATCATCTCTTACTTTCACTATGATTTATTTCTTTGTTAATCCACATAATTTACAAAAGTGATTAGCTGAAGTTTCCCAGTGAAATATTAAAATATAAAATAAAAGAAGCGCTGGGTTCAACATTCTGCTCCAGTAGCTTTACTGGTTTGTGTCTATATTTATTTAGAAGCATATTTACCAAAGATTGGATCCACATGATTAAATCAATTTGCAACAATTTGCATCACCTCACACATTGTATTGCAGAGTAAATTGTGCATCTTCACTTTTTAGTGTATTGTCACTAACATGGGCCAGATTGTCACACAGTAATTTGACCGATGTCAAGCAAATACAGAAAGAATCAGGGGGAATATGGTGGCTCAGTGGTTAGCACTGCTGGGTTCAGTGCCACCATAGACTTCATCTGCATGTAGTTTGTATATTCCCCCATGCATAGGTTTCCTTCCACAATCCAGAAACATATTATACAGATTAATTGAAGCCCAACTAAATTTGCCCTTGTCTGTCTGTCTGTGACATAATAGTTGAACTTGATTGTAAGATCTATGGGACAGGGACCGAAGTACGTATGTATATTATTTATATAGCGCCACTAGATTATGCAATGCTGAATAATCCAAGTGAATGATGAATCTCTGTAAATTGCTATACATATATCAGTGGTATATAAATAAATAGCAACAGTGGCATATTGTAGTAAATTCTTCAAAAACAGGTGTATTGAAGCAAAGTGATGTCATCCTCACATGGATCTATTTGAATAAGACAGAAAGGACATTTTATCTTGTTTTGGTTGCTGTTTTTGTTGAAGAAAAACCATTGTATCCATTGGCAATTGTTCATTCATTTCAATAGCTGTTTCACAGCTCATGCTGACACTTGGTCACCATATTTTTTATGCCTTTTGAGTAAAGTGTTGCCAGAATATTAACAAGAACCCTGCTGTAAACCCCCAATTTACCACTTTCTTTTGGCAAAGTCAAATTCATGCAATTTATGCCAGTACACTTTGGCAAATTATCACTTTCACAGCATGATAGATATTCTAATTGTCTACAAGTTTATAGTGTATAGTGGTGAATTTATAAACAGTCAGTATAATGCCTCTAGCTGTGCTAGAATTTGTAAATTACAAAATAGTTATCTTTGCTAAAATCACAGAGGGACAATTTACATGTTATAAATAGGCCATATTTGTAGTAGTAGGAAAATAAGGATAATAGCCTTTTGCTCATGGGATTTTCTGCCTCCTTCTAGATCAGCATTGCAGGATATTAGACCGAACTGGTCTTTGAAGATTGCTACTACTAGTTATATAATAACCTACTGTTTATTATTTTTAGAGATCAAACCATGTAATCAAATGCTTTGGCTCAATAACTATGTATTTTGTAGAATATTCTTTGAATCTGGTAATTGACAGCAGTAATCACTGTCAAAGTTTCTATCAAGGCTGTGATTTTATATTCAGTGACAAGTAACTGTTTAATGAATCACATAGAAAACAAAATTATATACTATGTCAAAAGTCATTGCAAACTGTTAGAAGATCACATCTACGGATGTGCTTTTGTGTAACAAAATACTTTACACCATCAAAATATCAATTCAATCAGCCTTTCCTGTATTGCGTCTGTTCCACTGTGCTGAGTTGGCCACAAGGCTACTATTTTGGTTGTACCTGCTGTCCACTGGGATGGTGCTGAACTGATTAGAAGCACTGCTGGAGTGAATCTGCTCAG
Source organism: Pipa parva (assembly GCA_019650415.1). Classification (NCBI taxonomy): domain Eukaryota; kingdom Metazoa; phylum Chordata; class Amphibia; order Anura; family Pipidae; genus Pipa; species Pipa parva. The sequence goes on from WMED01006806.1 coordinate 6,695, forward strand.
ATGCAGATTGTCTACCTCATACCTCTTGTTTAATTTGGGGACATTTCCTGCTGCCTCTGAAGCCTTCAGCTCTGTTACTATTTTTCAATGTTTGGATTTTACTGTGCTTCAGGGCTCACAGTGGCTCATCAGTAGTAGTATCCATAATCGGAATCTATTCATGAAAGCAAGTTTAAATAAAATGGTTACATTTTTACTTTATTTCTTTGCCTTATGGGGAATATATCTATTGAATTAAAACACACCTGTTAATTGGATTGCCATTTGTTTTACAAAATAGACCATGGAATTTATTCAAGTTTCTCTCATACCCCAAAATATGTATGAGGTTTTGAGGCAGCAATGCATGTGAGAAAAGGCAAATTTGTGCTTAATCGCCTCTAGTTCATTCAAGTTTCAAAACTTACCTAAGCAAGAATGAATGAAATAGTGTCAGACTGATTGATAGAGTGTAGCACTGTGTTAGCCATAAGCATAAACAGAGATGAGTATAGGTGGTACCTTTTACTGGCTAACAGAATAGATGGTAAATGTAAGCTTCCAAGACTACTTAGGTCTCTTCTTCAGACATGTTATGGAACAAAAAAACTAAAGAGTAACAAATTTATATAGAAACTGGTACAATACAATAAAAGGTTATCAATTTAACATCAAAGTAGACTAAAAAGTCACAGACTGGAACAGAGCAATAAAATGTAATCAATTTGATTGAAAAAGTAACAAACTGGTACTGTACAATAAAATGTAATCAATTTAACATCAGTGTAATCTAAAAAGTCCCAAACTGGTATGGTGTAATAATAGATATTAAGGTTTACACCCATATGGAATGTGAAACAAATATTTCATATCGGGACATAGGAAGTTCAGTTTCTGTATTACACATCATGCATAACTTCATGTGTTGTTTCTCTTACAGATCATGCAGCGTATGCATGTTATCTTTTCACTGAAAGATTATTTCACATTGATGTGACGGCTTGAAAATAGGGAATCAGTCAGGGTTCAGTTAGCAGGTCAGCAATGTGAGTTTTTTTTTTTCAACCCAGGGCTGGGTTAATATGTCAGAAATAGGTTGCCTTTTCCACCCAGGGTTCAGTTAGTATGTCAGGAATGAGCAACTTTTTCCACCTGGGATTCATTTTGTAAGTCAGAAATTCAATGCCTGATAAACAGCTTTTGTTCACAGAATTATATTGTGTGCACCGAATAAAAATTTGTAAAAACAAAAAATTGGGAGCTATTTTCTACCCAAAAGATGACTAAGAAGTGACCTAATAACCAGGTATAAATATATCAGGGGTCAGTACAGGGATCTCTCCCATAATTTATTTATACCAAGAACTGTAAGTATAACAAAGGGGAATCCTCTCCATCTAGAAGAAATACATTTTCAGCACCAACGGGGATTCTTTACTGTAAGAGCAGTGATGCTATGGAAATCTCTGCCTAAAGAAACTTGTCATGGTTGATTCAATAAAATGATTCAAAAGAGACCTATATGCCTCCTTTAGTGCAGGAATATTACAAGTTATGAGTACTAGATAACAGCCTGCAGTATGTACTGACAAGAGAAACGTGTAGTGGAAGGATTTTGGAAGTTGCAGTCTCATGCTTTTAGGAAAAGATGGGAGATGATCAGTAACTACAGGTTATCTACATTTAGGGCTAATGCATCTTAGCTTTACCAATAAATCATTCACATGAAATATTGTCATGTTTTAATAAATTTACCCTTGTTTTTTTTTTATTATCATGTAAAAGAATGTAAAACAAAGATACTGATTTGTTACAAACTTGTAATTGAAAAGAAAAATAAACTGAATTTGAAAAAAAAAATATATATATATATATTTACCAGGGCCTCCAACCTACAGAGGGCAGCCCTAATCCCCCAAGCTGTGCTTATTTTACTTGCTCTACTTTTGCTTATGTAGCATTCCTGATACTGAGTGCTGCAGATTGTGGAACATGCAGTTACAAATCTCTCCAGGTTTTTATGTTTTCTATTGTACAACCAGAGGGTGTAAAACTGGCATGGCTAAGCTTCTAATTGCTATAGCCAGGTTTTACCTTATTATCACCCATTAGTATAAGGCTATCCTTTCTAGTCTTTTACTGCCTATGTCCACCTAGACATATCTAACACACATTACTATGTGATAACCACTAAAGCAAATCACAAAATGCCTTCACCTAGAAAACAAATTAATTTCCTGCCTCAATTCATCTTTACCACTGGCCTGTGGTTCGCAATGCAATGCTATACAATATTTACAAGCAATGTTTACTGTGAGATTGCTCATAGCACCACTCAAACATCTGCCTCAGATGACACTCACTCATAAGTCTGTTCCTAAAGGATACAAATAAACTTGTTTTCTTACTTGGCCTCTCTCTCAGTGGGAAATACCAATCTCTACTACCGAACTTACTTGACATTTCTGTAGTATGGTGACATCTCACATAGTGTGTGTCACAATATCTACCAGATTGAGTTGGCAGGTATACAACATAATGATTTATTCATTGGAACTGTGTACAAGTTATAATTATATGTTTGATTCGAAACCAGAACAAAGAATTTTAATCTTAAAGACTAGTCATAAAACAGATCTACATAACAAAAATAAAAACAGTTTACATTAGAGTAAAAAAAACAAATTTATTGCTTAAAAGTTTTAGAGATTGGTTAAAGGTAATATAATTTCTCTAATCATCACCTTGAAATGATTGCTTTAACAGAAGGACAGTAATCCAGGAGATTTCTGACAATTGGAACTACTGCAAATATGTACATTGATTAATTATGGGCAGTGCCGCAGCTTAGTGGCTAGCACTGTTGCCTTGCAGTACTGGGTTCTGGTTTCAGTTCCACCCTAGACTTTATCTGCATAGAGTTTGTATGTTCTCCCCACACCTGCATGGGTTCCCTCCCACAATCCAAAACATACATTTGTGTCTGTGTGTAATAGAATAGAGAAACTAGATTGTAAGCTCCAAAGGGCAGGGACTGAAGTGAATGATGAATCTTTGTAAAGTGCAGGGTAATATATCAGCACTATATAAATACAATACCAAATACAATTCTTTCCAACATTTAATGTACAGTATTAGTACCATATGCAGGACATTATTATAAAATTCAGTTGATGCTGAAAAGCTTTACTAAAAAAAAAAATATTCTAATATTACATATTGCAGTTGCTAATCATATATTTTTGCACATCATTCAATTCCTCATAATTTAATTTTAATTATGACCATTCATTATACCTGGGATAACCTGGGATCTAGAAGTGAATCCAGAGGACAGGCTTTCTAGAATACATAGGTCTGTTGAATTTCAAGGATTTAAAATGGCACAATATTATATTTTATTATATATATCTAGATTATATCAGATATTAGTATGCCAGCTTGTGATACAATATAACAGACAAACAGAGCAGGCATGACTGCAACATTTTACAGAGTGAACCTTGCCCATTTTCTGACTGGCAGGCAGTAGTATATAATAGCGCGTCTATAGGGAAAATAAAGTGCATTTAGGAAGCAAGAGGTTTTAGGTTTAAAGGACCCCTGTAAACTGATTGACTGCCTGTGGAAACATGACCATAGTATGGTCTCAAATGTTTTTCTTAATACTAAAATGTAAAGAAAACTATTCCAAGTTTTATATTTTTTAACTACCAAAGAAGCCTTTATTTAATATATGTAATTTCCTGATGAGTAACATAAACTGAAATATGCACATAAAGATCACTGTTGATGGGGTAAAGAACAGTAGATTGTCACACCGCCTTGTGTTTTTAGTAAAACCTTATGAGGGATATTGATCAAAGTGAGAATTTGACTGTCAGAGTGAATTCTCATCACTTTGCGTGGCTACGCTCTGACTCTCTACTCGTTATTTACTAAACAGAGGATTCCCAGAGTCAATTTTGACCGTGTCAGTATTCCCATAATGAATTTGAGGACGCGTCAGTAACTGTCTATTGTGTATTGTGTGACTGACATTAGCTGGCAAATTAAACACATCACAGCGTTTGCTGAATACTCTAATATGGGGACACATTTACCTGACAATTTGGACTTTGGTCAATAACCCTCTATGTCAGTGGTGATGAACCTTTTCGGTACTGAGTGCAGATGAGCATCATCACTTATCAACTCCTGACCCTGAAGCGCAGGTGCTGATGAGTGACATCATCGCGCCTGCATTGGGACAGAGCTCTGGCCACGGCTATCCTACCTATATTCATCTCTGCGAGTAAGTGCTTATTCAATGTAGGCTGTGGATCCGACCTGAAAACTGTCAGGTCGAGATGGCAGCTTATACTGAAGGAGCGCTTATTTGCTGGGAGATCTAGAACAGCAGTGCCGATGGTTTGCATGCCCATAGAGAGGTCTCTGAGGGCCCGCTCTGGCACACATGCCATAGGTTTGCCACTGCTGCCCTATATGTTTGGGTAATTGGCTACCACTTGAGCAATGCTGTGCCAATCTGTGTATAGATATTACAGTAGCTGCACCAGGGCAAATTGTTTCCTCAAGAGACAGACAGGCACCAATGCACCAACTGGTATATATGCACACCAAAAATGTTGAGATTTGAAGCATACACTATTAGTGGCACTTAGAAAGACCAGTACATTCCTTACCTAAAACCTGGCTCTCAAAATGCTTTATTCAGGACAAGATTTCAAATTGCAGGCCTTCCAAAAACAAAATAAAACAGTATTTGTGTAATTTGACCACATCTGTCTGGCCCTGCAGAAGGATTAACTAAAACTATCATTCCTTATTACCCCATTCAACAAAATGAACACCTTTCTTCCTCTTACTGCACCTTCAAAAGCTTAAGATACATCAAAAAGTAACTGTAATTAAAGCAAAGCAATTGTGGAAATCATGATAAAATTTCTCTCACTTGTATTATTTATATGCAAAAACCTTTCAGGAACACAAAACTTTCCCCTTAGAAGGTTTTTTTTTTTGTTCTTAGACAATGTATTTTTATCTCAAGTAATGGATTAACGAAGTAGCCTCTTGTTCTAGTCAAGGTTGTTGTTTTAGGGGTTCTTTCCTCAACATTTCATTTAAGAAGAGTTTAAGTAATTGTACCTAGTGTTTCTTACAAAATATATATGGGAAATGGCACTGTGCAAAATATATAAGGTGGTAAACCATGCATGTAATGTGGGGTGCAAACACTAGTCTAAACAATAGTATAAAAGGCAAAGGGAAAACAAGGGTAGTCTAAGTATGCACTCTACCACCACAAACACTCTAAGAAGAGTACGAGATGAACTAGGAACTCACTTACTGGCAGACATGAGATAAAATGATTTACCAATAGCACTTATTATCAAAGCCAGACAAAAAAAAAGTATACAAAATCAAAACATGAAAACAAAATTGCAAAAATACAAAACAAAAATTAAAAAAGCAATGCACACAAAAGAGTAAAACTGTATTAAAAAAATAATGAGGGCGTCCCCTCACATAAATAGGGTTCATAACCACCATGCCTCAATGTGCTGACAGGGCATATACAGAGTGGCAAATAGCATCAAAAAATATAGAAATAGATTTCCACAATGGAGCTGCCTTATAATGTAGAGCAGGGTTAATCAGATGACTCAGTTAGTTGTGAAGTGCTGCATAATTCTCCACAATGGAGCTGCTTTATAATGTAGAGCAGGGTTAATCAGATGACTCAGTTAGTTGTGAAGTGCTGTATAATTCAAATGAAGTCCTTCCATGTAACAGGCATTAAAGGGAATGGTAAATCCATCAGACCTTCTAGAGTATCAAATATACAGCAGGCTGTTGCCACAATGTGTCCAGTAGAATACGGTGCATTCAGTCCATAATGGATCAGAGTTCAGTATAATAAACTGACAGTAAATAACTGCACACGGGCAAAAGGCCTTGAAATGATGCGGGTGTATATGAGATTTAAAGTAAAGGCAAACACAGAGCACAGCAGATTAAACTCGCATGCCTTTCCTCATCAGATCTCCTGGATAGAGCAGCTTGAAACAGCCAAAAAACATACCCCTGTATATCCCAAGTACCTCAGACAGTAACACAGTAGTTAGTCAGAGCCCAACATAAACCACTGATGTACGTTTCTCTCAGACACTTGAGGAAATTGGAAGAAGAAGAATTGCACCTGGAGCGTCTGCCAGTTTACTAGGATGTACACACAGATGGAAGGTTCAATGCACACGGACGGCCGTGCTACTACTTGCCTTTTATACCTAGTGTTTCTTCAACATCACAGTTAGTGGTTGACAGACAGACAGCGTTTTTCTGTTATTAAGCCTTTCAATTGCCTGTCACAGACTCTATAATTAATTTCATGTAACACAGTCAGTGATTATGACATTACTTGCTGTTTTTGAGTTTAGAAAAAAAAGTTTGTAGATTGGGAATTTCCTTCAATCCTTTACCTTCTCATCACTGGCAGTCATTAGTGTAGTCTTGAAGCAAGGACCCTTTTCCCTTTACACCACATTGTCTCTCTGATATATGATACAAGGTTTAATGTATTTAAAAATCTTTATAGAAACAGAGGTCTACCACTGTAGTGTGCTGCTCTGCACAATATATTCTTGCACCTCTGCCCATCAAAATCTCTCCAAGCACTTGCAGCACATTGCTATCATGTTTCTACCTACCCTGATAAGCAAACACTCCCCTAGACTAAAATATGTCTCCATAGAATCCTGCTGTCTCTGTAGGTCTCCCTTAATGCCGTGATTATATTGTTGACTTTATACACCATAAAACAACTTTCCAATCCAAACAATTTTCTCTTTTCTGATTACGGCAGCAACATTTAGATGGAGCTTTAAAGACAGCTGGCATATGGCACTAAACCCTGTCTGAAATAAATATTCCACGTGTGTCATGTAAGGCAGACATCTATAAAGTTTTTCTTCATCCGTATACTATTTTTCTATATCCCATACATCATTCAAATTAAATATGAATCTGTTCTAAATATCCATGTTCCTAAAGCTATTTAGCATCCAACACCTAATCATGGAAATTATTATTACGGGCATCTCACATCTCCACTGCTCATGCCATTTCAATGTGAAAGATATTATTATGCAGTTAATTACAAAAAGTGGTACAACAAAAGGGAACAGCAAATGTTGAATATTGATCTATGACTAACATGGTGCTAAACTCTACTGCTTCGGTTCAGTTCATCACACCACTGACATGCCGCACTCTGGAACACTAAACCTGACCTAAAGCAGCATAGTAAAACTGCAATTTAGCCACCACACTTTTGCCTTTTCCCTAGTTTTATGTGCAAAACTACAATCTGTAACTATAATG
>WMED01006807.1:7522-18140 GCA_019650415.1 Pipa parva
TGGCCAATTTTCTCATTACTGCACTGTAACAGGCACAAAACCAGCAACCCTTGCTAGTCTAAAAGCTGAGCAGCACATTGTGAACACAATGACATTTGAATGGAATTCAGACCAACCAGTTCCTGTTTATCTTCTAGTTCAGAATGAAACCTTCTCATTCACTATACATTAGGAACACACTGGGGCCATAAAACAGAGTCATATAACCTACTGGCACAGCTGAAGTGCATTAATCACTGCTTCAAGTTATCTGGCAAGCACAGCAGCAGATGAACACTAAACCTTCCAGGCTTTAATACTGAGCTGTTCACCCCCCCCCCCCCCCCCCCCCCCCCCTTCCTCTTACTTTTATGAATGAAACTTGGAGCTATACAGAGTCCATTCATGTAAAAGCAGTGCTTACAAGAGCCAGCCCCTGGGGAGCAATCAGTCACAGGCAAGGCTTATTTGATTGGTTTAAGGCAGTCTTCAGACATCCATTACAGATTTAAAATGTATCTTCTGTACATCTGACCTTTGTTAATGCATAAGGAGTAAACCCAGACTGGATTCTCAATTCTCAAATCAAATAACTAGACAATAGCACTTACTGTAACTGTCGATCTGGATAATATTTATAATATGTATGAAGAAAATATTTTATATACTGAACACTTGTGTCTATAAGCAGGCAGTCTACTCCAGCCTATGGTTAAATACTCAACTGCACCTTAAATGCACAGACAATTTAATGCATTTTTGCAAAAATGTAAAATTAACAGTGAGGAAAAATAGGAAGGAATCCAATATTTCTGCAGATTCTCACTAAGGGTGAAACTTCCTAAAACCGAAAAGACCAGTCTCGGTTTTTCAGAGTTTATCCCGTGTTGTTCCATCCTGATTTTTTGATGGAAAGGTAACCATACATTAGTAGTATAGCTTCCTTTCGATCAAGAAATCATGATAGAAAAACTTGTGCTTGAATGAGAGATCTCATGCGATAAACTCAGAAAGACAGAGAACGATCTTTCAGACTTTAATACATTTTCGCCCCTAGAGTAGACAACACTTTCATAGATTTGGAGAGAAAAAAAAAAAACACAAAACGAAATTACTTAAATCTGCAGGAAACAAGTTCAATATTTTCTTAGTAGTAATGGCAAAATCAATTGATTTCCTTTTATGTGATTTAAAGCTATTTTTTTTTTCAAAGCAATAGGTAAAAGGTGCTACGCCTCAAAATATACCACAAAGAGGGAAATTCACAAGTGAGAAATGCAAACTCAATCAACTAAAATTATTTTCCCATGTCTTGAAAAACCAAACAAACCAAAGATTTACAATAATGTTTATCAAAAAGCCACTATATTGTAAAGAAAGAGTATATTAAAAGAAGAATTAAAGTCTTCTAATAAAATCACATGTTCATTTCACATACATGACAGCAACACAATAAAAACCCACAGTTTTTTTCCCTCCTAAGCAACAGACTTGATTGGGAAATAATGTATGCAGAAGAAGCAGAAACAAACACAAGGTAACCTTTGTAGAATTTCAGCTTCACTTAGAATTCTGGTGGCCTGGACACTGGCATCAGAGCATTTGTAAAAACCAGCAATCTATATAAGCTGCATTGACATTCACAGTTTAATGAACTATGGAACATTCTCCAACTTCTCAAACATAACTAAATAGCACAAGTCAGGGTTCACTATCATGTCAATGAGGATCCAATGAAGGCAACACTACAGTCCAAAGGACCTGGTGGTTCGGGCTGGCAAACCCTGTACTTTCAGCTTCTCAGTTATGGTTAGAGTACTATAGTTCTTTTTTAAATAGCATAAGTGCAAGACTACTCTAAAGGTTTGTAGATATAGAAAGTTGGTTCAATCTATCTAAAAGTCTTCCTGTGTATGGCCAGCCTATACCTTGGAAACCAATCAGGCATTTGGCCAAACTGTGAATCAAGCAGTGGAAATAAATTCCTGATTACACTGGTGCCATAGCCAACTGAAACTTCAAATAAGCACATATTTTGGTCAGTTTCCTCCAGAATTAAAATATTTAGTGCGGAGTCTAGCAAATGCAACTTTTCCTTATTTCTGCAAGGGTCTGCCTTTGGTAACAAGTGGAGCAATACAGCAGACATTTCATTTACTAGTATCAATAACAAATACCTGCATTTATGCCTCGCAGGAAATGCAGTTTCTACTGTTAAAGTTTGCAGATTCATAAAGCCGGCAATTTTCACTGAAATTATGATTTATTTATTTTTTTTAAATGTTATGAGTTCTACAATGTATCAGAACATCAGCAATCAAGGTCTTCTAATAAAACGTCAGATGCACCTTTGTGCGAACAGCACAGCAACATTGTTAATGGCCATCACCGAGTGTGCGCACTACATGCATATCTGTTTGTCAGGTATAATTTCACTTCTGTGATGTTCTGACTAAACCAGCTATTGGATGGGGAAGGAAAAAATGAAACAATTTCCACAAAATACTTGAATGGAAATAGTGTGTGAACGGTTAAAGATATAAAGATATCAAAGCAAACATTCATAATCTGGGATAATTGTGAGAAATTGTTTTGAAGGACAGATGGCAAAACGCACAATATAAAAACATTCACAAACCACAGTTGTTGACAAGAGTTTTTTGGGACGCATGATTGCATCCTTTTAAATGGAGACGCTGTGGCCAAGAAAAATACTGTCTACCATGCCCACACATTAAACTTGCATGCCTTTTGGTTTGAAGACTGATAGCAAGATTAAACAGCTTCATTATTCACTCCAAACAAACTATTTTCCCTTAATCTTATTAACAGCGATTTCTTCTTCTTAGAAATGCTATTTTACATTATATACTGTAAGGTGCAAGAACGGTATTTTACAGCTTTAGAACTAAACACACAGTTTCTTAGGGAAACACCGTCTTCTACAGTTGTTCACTAAATGGACTAGTAATTTAAAGGGTAAGTAAACCCTGTCTATAAAGAAAGCCCCATTTACCTATTGTCAAGCAAAACATCAATTAAGAAACTCCTGACTCACCAAAACTCAATATCAACCTGCAACTACATTGTCTCTGTGAATGATTTCCTTGTATGGATTTAGCCACTCCCCCCTTCTCTCCCGACTCCTCTCTTCCACAGCAGAGCACAGCACATGCTCAAAGTTAGGAACGTGCTCTTTACACAAGAATAGGTTCACACTAGTGTATTTAAAATATAAAAAAAAAAAGCTGTGCCGCAAATCCCTTTGGAACTTACCTGTTCCAACCACACTAGCGCAAAACACGAGCATGCGCTTGACGTCACATTTTTGCCAGCATATATAGGCTGCACAAAGAATGTGACTAGATAGAAGTTGCAAAAGCAGAGAGAGCATTTACACTGTGTATGGCTAGTACAATGGAAAAGCGCATCTAGAAGCTGAAATACAAAATATGCGGCATATTTTATAGATGCGCTTTACTAAATACTAGTGTGAACCTAACCTAGGGAGGGGGAATCCCACACAAGAATGGTTCTCTGTATAGTGAGTGATGTCACTCAGGGGGTGGGGCTTATCAGCACTGCACAGGAAGAGCCTGTACAGAATGGCTGTGGGAGCAGGGCTATTTAAACAAGAGGAAAGTACTACTGATCCCAAAATAGTTTTTACATTGTAATGTTCAAGTTGGCTTACTATATGTATACATGTCAAATAGAAATAATGTTTTATCCAAACTTTTCATACCCTTCCATCTGTCTCCGCAAGCGTTTTACAAAGAGAAAATAAGCACACAGACATTTTCACATGGTAAATTAAAACACGTGACAGAAGTGGTCACTGGTGGTACTTCAGGCACGTGAACAAGGTAACCTGATCCTTGGTATTTATTCAGGCTTTGCCAAATACAGAAAAAAAAAAAACCGCATTTTGGAACCAGACTTGCAGGGTTTTTTTTTCATAGTGCTGTAGTTAAAAAGCTGCTGTGCTATTGCCCTTAGACTTTTATCTTGTAACTGGTGTTATATACTTTAGTAATCAATCAGCAAAAGCTCTTTGATCAGTTTACTGCAATTTGAATATAAAAATACATACATAAAACGTTTCCAAGTTATAAGACAAACACATATCTAAACCGGACGTTTGTACAATTCCTCTAGAGTATTTTGATATACTACAAAATCAGATTTCCATTCTCAAAACACCAGTAAGTCAAATTAGGTTTAAGAGCAATGTTTCTAGCTTGATCTCCAGAGTCTGTGCATGAATCAGCTGATCCCTAGTTTGTTCTGAGATCTGAATTTTCCTCCTTGTCAAAACCAAGCACTACAATAATGCTTTGTGGATGAAAGATCAGATGTGCACTTCTTACAAAAGTCAAGTTCCTAAAGAATCACACTACTATCAAAGGAAAATACTAGTAAGCAATTAATAAATGGGAATTTACACATTTTTTTTGCCAATTAAATATTAACAATGGAGGGGAAAAAAACCCACACATTTCTACGCCTTAACGGAAAGTTATACAAATACCTTTGTTTAAATGATTGTTGACAGCCCTCTATGTCTATCCAGTCACCTAACCTGTATCTACCTATCTTAACCACCTTAATCAAGGTCATCATCTTCTTGCAGAATTTAAAGCCAGAACTCTTTCCATCATTCATTTTTTTGGTGCATCTATATTTAATGCACACAAATTCTATGTGACTCATTTACTTGGCTTGAGGCAGATGAAATTGTCCATCTGTGGCCCATCTTTGCAGTCGATCAATGAGTGAAGAAACAAGGCTAAAAACATTACACTATGTATATTTAGCTCCACATTGATTGGGTCAGACAGAAAGTGGTATTGTTTTGAATGTACAGCTGTTTATATTTGAGCAACAGCTAGAGAGTCAAAGGTTAAACTTTATTGATCAATCCCACTCTTGTCTAGTAGGTTACAGTTTTATGCCATTAAATCTGATCAGCTTCCCAAAGAAACTTATTGACTGATTCTTATGAGTTACTGCACCAAAGGAAAGATTGCCTACATTACTGCATAACAACCAAATAGTCAAGCAACAAGAAATTTTGGCTTATTTGATTACATTAATGAAGGATACAGTTTCTGCCAATTCAGCCTGGAATCAATTCTTTAGATGCAAAAGTAACATTACATGGCTTTAACTTGTGTTCTACTGGGGCAAGACAATGATCAACAAAACATTTTAAAAGTAAACCAAGAGAGACATAATATATAAACATAAAAAGCTTTTTCACTGGGCTTATTGTGAACAAAGGGGTGATGCAAGGATGTACAAAACAACATGTCACGTATGTCAGTTAATGCAATATTTGGAAATAAACCATGGTTTACCTGAGTCGTAAGCAAAATCTCTAGGTTCCTGCTTAATCATGAGAGGTGGAGGGAAGGCTTGGCTGGGTGTATTTCCAACCATTGTGTTGTGTTCATAAACTGGATCATGGTATTCCTGTTTGAATCCTTGTGGAGGAAACTGAATGCTTGGCTCAGACATCTGCCGCTGATACATGGGTCGCCCTTCCCTTGGCATTGCAGGCAACGGTGGAAAAGAATTACATGGTTCTGAGAGCTGTCGGCGAAATCTGTTTTGGAGAATACTTGCTTTAGTTTACATAAAGTTGTTAATAGATGCAATACTTTAGGAGGTATGGGGCAGCTTCAATAGGATACTTAGTATTATTATAATATATATTTTGTAGACAGACTAGCACAGTCTAAAAAAATCTGAAAATAACATTGCTTTTTGAAGTTTCACAATACATCTATATTGGTGCCACCATTTTAAATTACTTCTCTTCAAGCAATTCCCCTTTTAAACATGGATTGTGTATTTTATTACAAGACTGCAGGAAATCATCATTAGGAAAGTTCTGATCTTTTTTTGTACCTTCCATACAAGCACAGTGATTTTAATACATTTTCTAGCACAGTTGCACTGAAGCTCCCCTTCAACTCATTTGCAATGCAAAAGTGAAACCAAATAGCATTAATTTCCATAATTCTGCAAGAATCTGAACATAAAAGCACATAAATAAATATCTGACCTGCTCTTGGCAGACTTGTTTTACATTACAGTGTTCTTCCTTTTACACATGTAGGTTAAGGATGACATTTCTATTTAACTGATTTCTATACCGTCACATTGACTGCTGTTTTTATCATTTGATAACCTATAACTACATATTGTTATATTTATTCAAGGCAAAACCAAAAAACAAAACAAACAAAAAAAAAAAAAAACTAAACTACTTATCCCAGTTAGTAATTCTACATAGGCATCAACACAGCAGTTTGTAATCTGTGACCACTAGAGGGTAATGCTCTATTGAAAACTTTAGAAAATCTACTCAAACAAATGCAGCTGTGGATTCAATATTTCATTTAATGGTTATGACGGAGTGAAAAAAAAAAAGAATGAACAATACTTAGAAGCCACTTTTCCTCTTTAGGAATCAACTTTTCTGTGGTGATCAAGTGTGAAAGCTGCATAGATCAGTTCCTTATGGCATTGTGCACTAAGGAGTGCTTATGTTGGGAAAAAAATGGTGTGTTTGAACAATTAAAAGGAATATTAACCTCACAAAACAAAAGAATTCCATTTGGTTGGCATGGCACTTATGAGGTCATTCATGAAGTTAAAATTCTGATTTGTATTTGCTCGAGTTTGGTTTTCTTTGTGGTTGCAGGCCATTTTTTAAAATTTGTTAAGTAAACAAAACCCTACTTGTGTCATGGTTTCCCAAAATAATACATTTTCATGATATGCCCCAGATAGCCTAATTTTTTCCCGTTTCAAGACAAAAAAAAATGCAGAATCTTAAAATGAGGGAGTGTTAGAAGCAAAGTTGTGGGTCATTACAATTAGCAGGAAAACAATATGTACCTGTGGTCCATGGGAAAGCTGTTGTCTGAAATGGGTTGGGATGGAGGAAGGTGTGTTGGGAAAAGCCGGTCAGGTTTTGGAGTCTGTGCAGAGTTTGGTGATGCATGATGTAGTGGGGACACAGGCGTACTTGAGGGTGTTGGTGGATTTGAGGGCCTCATTCCAACTTGTGGTTTCTGATCATAGGCACTAGAAAACAAAGTAAGATATATGAATAGATGCATTAACAAGCAAATCAGTTAATACCTTATTTTCACAAAATAAATTTACGTAACAAACCTTAAGCAAAAAAAGGTTACCTGATCTAATACCAAACACACCTCCAAGTCACAATGCATTATTTTGCTGGATGAACAGCACAGCGTAAATCACTTTAAAAGCCTGTCTTAGCTATGCTAAACAAAAATGCATTACAGTAAAGAAAGCAAAGGTTAAAAAGCTTTTTCAAAACACTCTGCAGAAAAGCATTATTTTTCATCTAAAGGAACGAAAAGCCAAGGGCCCTCAAAAGAGCTTCATAAATTATAAAACTGGCAAATCCAAAATGAGTAAATTAGAAAGGTGTCTTAATCTCTTTAGATGGTGATTGTGAATTCCTATGCCGAGTCTGCACACCCAGCCCCACTAAAATAATACATACAGCTATACAGATCTAGGTGTGCGTAAAACCAGCATCTTGCTTCTTTATCTACAAAAACTTTGTTTACTACTAATTTCCATTTATGTGACAACATGTTTTCTACTGCATCTATGGGTGTGTACATCCATTTAGGTGCTCTTTATTTCTGAAAAGTATGTATTAAAAATTCAAAGTAGCAATAATGGAGCCAAAACCAAGCACTTAATGCATTACTAAAATAAAAATTGCAGTGCTTTCAAAACGATCGACTACAAATACTTCTAATCAGTAAATTTGAGAAGTTACTTTGCAGTTGTGTGCATAAAAACCATCAGCTTCTTTAGCTGCTAAGTTTAATTACCCAGGCTGTGAATGGCAAGTAGCCTATACACTTAGCAGAAGGTCTGTACAACAAAACAATTGTTACGTGGCTTAGTTAGAACCTTTTGGTCTCTAGGGTAACACTATAGGTAGCTTTTTGGCAAAACAACTGTCAGCAATATATACATTTTCCAAACTGACCATTACAATCCTGTGAATGGACTGTTTAAACTGCTCAGAATTTCAGCAGAAACATTTTGTTGGAATTTCTTTATATAATATGTATGTATGTATCCACAAATTTACACAGCGCTGTACAATTCAGCAGCACAAATATAATACAGACATGGGAAAAGTGCATTTAAACAATACAATCATAATCAGAAGAGTATTTCACTTTAATGCTAATTTGTAAATGGTTAAGAGTGAAAAATCATTTTTTGGGATCAAAGATATGTAGCTTTTGTAAAATTTACTATATAAAAAAAAAGTGTATATATTTATTAGCACATGATCTATTCTACAACATGTAAAATTTACTATTAAAAAAATAATATTATATATATTATATATTTTATTTTTTTATTTCAGCCCATGATCTATTCTATAACATGTATTTTCCATTTCGATGTTTCCACGTGGCTGTTTATTTGGTGAAACTACATAGAATGCATAGTATGCTTTTTTTGGTGGACTCTCTGATATACAGTAAAGTCATTCTAGGTTAGACACCTGGACCAGAAACCATGTCACATTAATGTGTGGCAGTAGTGATGGAAGAAGCAAAAAATAAATTGCTCCATTAATTTAAATTGGAAACTATGTTTTCAGAGTGCGCTTACTGCCTACTTTTAGGTCTCCGATAAAAGTTTCATTTTAACAAAAACAGAGAAACAAAAAAACCCCTGTGTTATAATAAACAAGTGTATTACTAAACTTCAGCTTTTAGAAATTTAACCATTTTGCTGTCAAACTACAATTTGCATCACCTCCAGTCAGCCACCATTTGTGGTTGGAAGGGTATATAAAAACAGCTGGGAGGGGGGTGTTTATATACCCCTCCCATAACTAGTAAAAGTCCTAATGGAAGAAACCATAACTAGCATTTACTTTGTACATGTCCCCAGTAAAAGAAACCTTTTGGAGTATTTACAACAATGGCACATTTTCCCCCACAAGGCAAGTAGGGTGCAGGAACAGGTGCTTCTTTAAAGTGTTTCGGGTGACTGGAATTTATAACATAGGGGAATCCACTTCACTTCTTCATTAAAGGGACAGTAACACTAAAATCCCCCATATGCTTTTAAACACTGGATATTATAAATTTCAAAATGGTACAAGATCATTTTGATTTCATTTTTCTTGGGCTTTCTAAGCCCAGATAGCAATGTATAATATCTGAAGTTAAATCAGAAAACATAAAATTTACGCAGACGACTTGCTACTGCTCTTCTCAAACCCATTACAAAACCATCCCAAATTTTGAGAAGGAACTGCAAGAATACAACTCATTAAGTAACTTTAAAATAAACAATAGCAAATCCCAAGCCTTAAATATCTCAATACCAGAAAATCAGATACAAGTACTATCGCTAAACTTTCCATATAAATGGGCCACACACAAAATCACATACCTAGGACTAGAAATCACAAAAACTATAAAGAATGGGGACAAATAAACCTCAAAAAAAATCTATAAAAAAAATACATGCAGACACAAACAAGTGGGAAAACAAACATATCTCATGGTTTGGAAGAATCAACTCAATTAAAATGAACGCAATGCCAAAATTATTATATCTATTCCAAACCTTACCAGTGCAATACTCGCAAACTGAACTACACAAGATTCAACAGTTATTCAATAAGTTTATATGGTCAAACAAACACCTGAGAATTAAAGTGCAAATATTATACCAAAACAAAAAAAAAAATGGAGGACTAGCACTTCCAGACTACACTAAATACCATCACGCAACAGTCCTAAGCAGGATACTTGACTGGACATACCACAATAACACAAAGGCATGGATAGAAATAGAACAGCTAAGCACACTCTCATATCTGCCCCATATACCATGGCTCCAAACAAAGGACAGAAGAATACTGCACAACACACACCTACTACTATGCAACACAATCAAAATATGGGACAAATACAAACAGAAAAAGTATATCACCCAACACCCCTCACACCTATACTAAACAACCCACAATTCCCCCCAGGGAAAACACTAGCCGATCTTAAAAACTGGCTGCAAGACGGAGACCTCAGAATATACCATATGATAAAAAACAATGATATAATACCGAAAGGTCTTCTAGAATGCAACATAATTTTTACACAAGCGGACCATCTAAAATATGCACAAATTAAAAGTTTCATAAAGAAACAAGGGGACATAAACTTAAGCAGACAACTCACTGAATTTGAAAAGATACGCACAAGGACAATGCCACCCACACACACAATAACCTGGCTATACCAAATAATATCACAAACAATAAGATTACGTAAGCTACATTTCATACAAAAATGGTCAAAAAAGAGTTAAAAACGCCATTACAGGAAAAACAGATTTCAAAAATAATACACAGCCTACATTCAAGCTCAAGATGTTGTAGAATAAAAGAAACAAACTATAAACTATTAACAGACTGGTACAGAACACCAGTTAAACTCAAACAAATACACATTAATCTATCAGACAAATGCTGGAGAGGATGTGATCAAAAAAGAACCCTTTTACATATACATATATGTATACTGGGAATGCCCAAAAATTAAAC